>JARKIB010000337.1:0-140585 GCA_029378385.1 Mycena metata | reverse complement strand
ATCGCTTGAGAATCGTTCGAGAATCGTTGCAGTATCGGCTCCCGAGCCGGTACTGCAACGATTCTGATGTTTCGGCGATTCTCGAGGCAACGATTCTGCTTCGATTCTCGACCGAGAATCGATTCAGAATCGACGTCAGAATCGCCCCGGAATCGTCACTCTGACTTCCCCTAATGGTCACCCTCGACACGGAGCGTACTCGCGCTGCAAATTTAGACATTCAGATCTCAGCCCTCGACTCAGACTCCGAGGGGTCCCTCCGAGTCTCTGCGCTGCGCGCTAGGACACTGGTGCAAGAGCGCCTCGATTCCTACAAATATCCTGTCTTGACCTTGCCCAACGAAATCGTATCCGAGATCTTCGTCCGCGTCCTACCGGTCTACCCCGAACGCCCGCCGCTCACGGGGACTCGCTCACCCAAGAATTTGACGCATATCTGCCGGAAATGGCGAGATATCGCCCTGACTACTCCGGTCCTCTGGAGAGCCCTACGGCTGTCTCTTGGTGACGACAAGGGCATCCCCTTTTCACGACAGGTCCACGAATTGGACACATGGCTTAGCAGATCCGGTTCCTGTCCGTTCTCTCTTGAAGTTGTCTCCCCTTTCAATCCCTCGGATGGGAGCTTCATATTCTCAGCAGCTCGGGCCGAGCGGTGGGAGCGTCTCCAAATTGACCTCAGGCTACCCCCCTCGTCCATAATTGGAGTCCCGATGCCTCTCCTCCGCCATTTGGAGTTAGCGATTCATGTCGCGGAAGTTGGTCCGCCCTCCGTCGTCATGTTTCGGGAGGTACCTCTGCTGCGCTCGGTGTTCTCGATAACAGGGCTCTAATGGTGATTCTACCGTGGGCGCAGCTGACTTCCCTGCGGTTGAACTCTGTATACCCCCATGAATGTGCTCCTGTCTTACAGCAGACACCGAACATTGTTTCTTGCGAATTGCATCTTTACGACCACCTTCCCGCACTAGGACCTGGGCCGAAATCCTCGACATGACGCTTCCGCGCTTGGAATCCTTGACCTTGGTCCGTCACACGCGCATGTACAACGTCCAGACGAGGTACTTGGCGACCTTCATCGTCCCTTCTCTGTCCAAGCTCCATATCGAGGAATCAATCCTGGCAAACCCCACCGACATGCTCGCATCTTTCATATCAAAATCCGGGTGCGACCTGCGGGAGATGTACATCAGCGGGAGACGGCGTCCTATCTAGGAACGCCTACTCTCGAGCCTTCCCATCGGTCAGGCTATCCTTCGACGAGGAATATGTCGGGCAAGGGCCAGACATCGCAAATAACACAGAGAGCTGAATTGCTGCTTCGAGGCTCCTACGCGTGCGTCCAACCATGCTTTCGTATTCATGCACATCGAACCTCACATATTCAGTAGAATCCCATTGCTTTCTTTTTTTCTTTTCACGACGATCATTTGAACTCTTGCTCTAGTACTATGCCCGACAGACTGTGCTGAATAACACTCTCCTTTAACAACAACCGCATATATGGGCTTGAACTAATAGAGACAGTGCTTGAAGGGAGATGTTGGGTGGATATGCGATATTTTGCGCTCGGATGAGCGTCAACATGAAGAGACTAATGACTAATTCTCTGAGAGGGAAGCCTATGTGCTTCGAAGCTTCTAGTTCGCGGTATTTGGTCTACGCATGCTGTGATTCAGAGTCCGTTTTACGCTTCTTCAGCAGGCGGTTTTCTTTTTAAGGTCGCTCAGTTGGGCAATAAATTCCAACGCTCAATTCCATAAAAGGCAAAAATCAGCGAAACAGGCGCCGGGATGAAAGAAGACGTAGAAAAATTGGAGAGAACAACCAGCGCTCCTGCTAGAAAATGCATATTTTCGGAACGTTACTCTAGATACTCATCCTACGGCCACCATCAGGCGTCTCGTCTCGGCCATACAACTAGTAAGGAGAGTTTGATTTATGGTCCAAGTTCGCGCAGAAAGCACCAAATTCTACTGTAATTATCAGGTGCTGAAAATTTTGAAAACATGTTTGGACGCACGGGTGGGATAGGAAGCCGCGAAGCAGCAATTCAGAGCGACTCGGAGTCGCTCTCCACGAGGTTTCCCGTTTCCCCGGGGTATTCTTCGTCAAAGGATAGCTTGACGGACGGGAAGGCCTGAGAGTAGGCGTCCGTCGGTATATGCCTTTCTCCGCTGATGTGCATTTCCCGCAGCCTGCACCCGCATTTGGCTATGAAAGATGTGATGGTGTCGATGGGGTTTTCGAGGATTATTTCCTCGATTTGGAGCTTGCAGAGTGCAGGGACAATCAAGGTCTCCAAATACGTCGTCCGGATATCGTACATGGGCGCGTCACGGACAAGGGTTAAGGATTCTAAGCGCGGAAGTGTCACGTCGGGCCAGGTACTGGTAGTGGGGGGAAGGGAGTCGTAAAGGCGCAATTCGCAAGAGACGATGTTCGGTGTCTGCTGTAGGATAGGAACACATTCATGGGGGTATACACGGTTCAACCCCAAGAAAGTCAGCTGCGCCCACGGTAGACCAGTGACTGTTAGAGCCGCCGTGTCATTGAGAACGACCGAGCACAGTAGAGGAGGCTCCTCAAAGACGACGGGGTGAGTGACAGGGTGAGTGTTAGCTTCCGTGAAATCGAGTGTTACATCTAGGTGACGGAGGAGAGGCATCGGCACTCCAGTTATGAACGAGGGGGAAAGCCTGGGGGATAGCCTGAGGTCAACTTGAAGATGCTCCCACCGCGTGGCCCGAGCTGCTGAGAATATCAAGCTCCCATCCGAGGGATTGAAGGGGGAGACAACTTCAAGAGAGAACGGACAGGAACCGGATCTGCTAAGCCACGCGTCCAATTCGTGGACCTGTCGTGAAAAGGGGACGCCCTTGCCGTCATCAAAACACAGCCGTGTGGCTCTCCAAGCTCAGGAGTAGTCAGGGCGATGTCTCGCCATTTCCGGCAGATATGCGTCAAATTCGTTGGTGAATGAGTCCCCATAAGCGGCGGGCGTTTGGGGTAGACCGGTAGGACGCGGACGAAGATTCTCGGATACAATTTCGTGGGCAAGGTCCAAGACAGGATATCTGTAGGAATCGAGCCGCTCTTGGATCAGCGTCCTCTCAGCTCGCAACGCAGAGAGGGAATCCTCGGAGCCTGAGTCAAGGGCTGAGATCTGGATGTCTAAATTCGCAACGCGAGTGCGCTCCGCGTCGAGGGTGGCCATTGGTGTCCCTGGCAGAGGGTTAGTAGTACAACTGGGATTCACGGCCTTCCACCGACCTTTGCAGAAGGACGTTGAGTCACGAGTGGTGACAGGAAATGCCACACGCAATGTTCCGAGTCTGCGACCGGCCCGGACTCCGCGCGTTAAACGTCTACACCACTAGTACTGCGCTTGGTCTTCAGTGAACAAACCGACCTTATCTCTGCCGCGGTTCTGCTCAAGATCAACAGCAATGGACTTTGGACGACCCTACAGGCCTGGACAACCTCTGGACACATGTATCAACCTCTGTCTACTAAAGTAGGCGCTTGGATCAAGCCTGGATGAAAGAAGAAGTTGAAAAATCGGACAGAACAACCAGCGCCCTCTAGAAAATGCATATTTCGGGAACCTTACTCTAGATATCCATCCTATGGCCACCGTCTGGCGTCTCGTCTCGGCCATAGAAATAGTAGGCAGAGTTTGACTGTTTGGAAATTATGGTCCCAGTTCGCGCAGAAAAGCACCCAATTCTACTGTGTATATGAGGTCCTGATGCGCAAAAATTTGAAAGCATGGTTGGACATACACGTAGGAAGCCTCAAAGCGGGCGCAATTCAGAGCGACTCGGAGTCGCTCTCAGACTCCGTGAGATCCGCGAGGTCTCCCGCTTCCCCGGGATATTCTTCGTCAAAGAAGAAGAACTCTACCGACGGGAAGGCTCGGAAGTAGGAGTCTCTGTCCATGCACCAGGCGGGCGTTCCCCCGCTTATGTACATCTCCCGCAGGCTGCACCCCGGATTTCAACATGAAAGATGTGAGGGTGTCGATAGGGTCTATCAACATTCTTATGTCGATATGGAGTTTCCACAGTGCCGGGACAACGAAGGTCTCCAAGTACCTCGTATTAATTCCGCGGGGACCTGAGGCCTCATCAGGAGCCAAGCTCAAGAATTCCAGGCGCGGGAGTGTCACGTCGGGTAGGTGGCGGGAGAGTGGTCAAAAAAAAGGAGTGTTGCAATGGACGATGTTAGTCGTCTGCTGTAGGATAGGAACACATTCCTCGGGGAATACGCACTTCAACGTCAACGAAGTCAGCTGCGCCCAGGGTAAACCGGTGACTATTAGAGCCGTGCTATCGAGAACGACCGAGCGCAGTAGAGGGACCTCCCGAAAGACGATGGAATCTGGATGACCCCCGAGTTTTAAATCTAGGTGGCGGAGGAGAGGCATCGAGCCTCCAATTATGGACGAGGAAGAGGTCATGTTGAGGTTGGCCTTGAGATTCTCCCACCGCGCCGCCCGAACTGCTGAGGATATGAAGCTCCAATCCCTCGCGGAGGTCCAATCCGACGAAACTTCAATAGAAAATGGGTGGGAACGGGATCTGCTGAGGCCACGCATCCAATTCGAGGACCTGTCGTTCGAAAGGAATGTCCTTGACGCCACCAATGGATAGCTGTATGGCTTTCCAGAGGGCAGGAGTGGCCATCGCTATGTCTCGCCATTTCCGACAGATCTGCGTCAAGTTGTTTGGTGAGCCAATCCCATTGAGCCTAGGCGGGTGTTCGGGGTAGACCGGTAGGAAATGGACGAAGATCTCCGACACGATTTCGTTTGGCAAGGTCAAGACGGGATATCTGTAGGAATTGAGGCGCTCTTGCACCAGCGTCCTTTGAGCGCGCAACGCAGAGAGGGAATCCTCGGAGTCTGAGTCGAGGGTTGAGATCTGGATGTCTAAATTCGCAGCGCGAGTACGCTCCGCGTCGAGGGTGGCCATTCACGCTGGCAAAGGGTCAGCACTATATCTGGAATTCACGCTTTTTCGCCGACCGTTTTGCTTATGGACGTCGAGTGTTGAAAGAGACATACAAATCAATCTTCTCACGCTGCGGCTACAGCCGGGCTGGATTTTGGCTTCGCCCACTCAGCTTGAATTGCCTTCAACGAACAAAACAAATACACCTCAATCTATACGGCGGATCTGCTCAAGACCAACAGCGATGGCATTTGGACAGGTTTGTTGAGGCCTTGAAGCTTTTTTCGGAGACGAAACAAATCAAAAAAAACGAATGCACAGTAGAGAATTAGTCTCTTCGTCACTCGTGTCGACGCATCCGAGCGCGAAACATCGCATATCCACCCTACATTTGCCTTCAAGCACTGTATCTATTAGCTCAAGCCTGTATACGCGGGTTGTTGTTAAAAGAGACTGTTATTCAGCACAATCCGTGTACTAGACAAAGAGTTCAAATTATCATGGCGCAAAAAAAGCAACGGGATTCTACTGGATATGTGAGAGCATGAATACAAAAACAGCATGGTTGGACGCACACGTAGGAGCCTCGAAGCAGCAATTCAGCTCTCGGTGCTATTTGCGATGTCTGGCTCTTGCCCGACATATTTTTCGTCAAAGGAGAGCTTGACCGATGGGAAGGCCCGAGAGTAGGTGTTTCTAGATATGCACCTTTCCCCACCGATGTACATTTCCTGCAGCCTGCAGCCGGATTTCGATATGAAAGATGTGAGGGTATCGACGGGGTTTTCGATGATTCATTCCTCGATATGGATTCTGGAGAGTGCAGGGAGGATGAAGGCCTGCAAGTATTTCGCCCGATTTTGGGGTAGGAAGTAGGGAGGAAACTCAAGGATTCCAAGCGCGGAAGTGTCACGTCTGGCAAGGGACTAGTATTGGAATGGTGTTCTTAACGATGCAATTTGCAATGGATTAGGTTCGGTGTCTGCTGTAAGATAGGAACATATTCATGGGGGAATACACTGTTCAACTGCAAGGAAGTCAGCTGCGCCCACGGTAGAATGACTGTTAGAGCCGCCGTGCTATCAAGAACGACCGAGCGCAGCAGAGGCGCCTCCCCAAAGACGATGGGGTGGGCCGCAACTTCGATAAAATTGATTGTTAGATCTAGATGGCGGAGGAGAGGCATCGGGACCCCGATTATGGAGGACGGGGCCGCCATGAGGAAGGCGTTGATATGTTCCCAGCGCGCGGCCCGAGCTGCTGAGAATATGAATTTCGTCTCCGAGGGTTCGAAGGGCGAGAAAACTTGAATAGAAAATGGGTGGGAACGGGATCTGCTGAGCCACGCGTCGAGTTCTTCTAGCTGTCGCGAAAAAGGGCTTGTCTTCACCAAAATAGCTGTATGGCTCTCCAGAGGACCGGAGTAGTCAGGGCGATGTCTCGCCATTGCCGGCAGATATACGTCAATTTTTTTGGTGAGTGAGTCCCAATAAGCGGCGGGCATTCCGAGTCGGGATAGACCGGTAGGACGTGGACGAAGATCTCCGATACGAGTTCGGTTGGAAAGGCCAAGACGGGGTATTTGTAGGAATCGAGTCGCTCTTGCACCGACATCTTCTCAGCGCGCAACGCAGAAAGGGAACCCTCGGAGGAGTCTGAGTCGAGGGCTAAGATCTGAATGTCTAAATTCGCAGCGCGAGTACGCTCCGCGTCGAGGGGGGCCATTGTTACGCTGGCGGAAGGTCAATGCACTACATCTGGAAGTCGTGCTTTTCCACCGACCTTTGCAGATGGACGTCGAGCGTTGAGAGAGAAATGCCAAGCGCCGGCTTGGGACCGGACCGGGAATCCACCCTTGTTGCGGAACTTCCACTTGCGTTTGGTCTTCAATAAATGAACAACACGAATACGCCTTATGTCTGCCGCGGGTTGACTTAGGATCTTGTTAGGATCAACAGAAACAGGAATGACCTTGGACAACTTTGGACAACCTTCAGCGCCGGCACCCATGGGCTGGCATCAACTTCGCTGTATCAACGCAGTATCAACGTCTGCCATTCTCTCGCACCGTCAAGCAACCGTCAAGCTTGCTGCTGAAGCGTGTCCAAGGAGATAGTTTTCAAGACGCTCTGAACAAGAGCTTTGCGTCGATAAAAAAACCTCTAGATTTGAAAGTAAAAGATACAGAATCGTTATATGCTTCGAAGCTCGCGGTATTTGGTCTATGCATGCGGCGATTCAGAGTCCGCTTCATGCTCCTTCAGCAAGCAGTTTTCTTTTTAAGATCACTCAGTTGGGCAAAATAAATTGCAACGGTCAACTCCATAAAAGGCAAAAAGCAGTGAAGCAGGCGCCTGGATGAAGAAGACGTAGAAAAATTGGAGAGAACAACCAGCGCTTCCGCTAGAAAATGCATATTTCGGGAACGTTACGCTAGATATCCATCCTATCCACCGTCGGGTGTCTCGTCTCCGCCATATGATGTCCGGACAAATAGTAGGGAGAGTTTGACTGTTTGGAAATTATGGTCCAAGTTCGCGTAGAAAGCACCAAAGGCTATGTACATATAAGGTCCTGAGCGCAAAAAATTGCAAGTATGGTTGGACGCACGCGTAGGAAGCCCCAAAGCAGCAATTCAGAGGGAGTTGCTCTCAGACTCCGTGAGATCCGCGAGGTCTCCCGTTTCCCCGGGATATTCTTCGTCAAAGGATAGCTTGACGGACGGGAAGGCCTGAGAGTAGGTGTCCGTACGTATATGCCTTTCCCCGCTGATGTGCATCTCCCGCAGCCTGCACCCGGATTTGACCATGAAAGATACGATGGTGTCAATGGGGTTTTCGAGGATTGTTTCCTCGATATGGAGTTTAGAGAGTGCAGGGATGACGAAGGTCTCCCAGTACTTCGTCTGGGTGTTCGGTGAGCGCGAGTCACGGACCAAGGTTAAGGATTCCAAGCGCAGAAGTGTCACGTCTGGTAAGGGGCTGGTATTAGAACGGTCGTCGTAAAGAAGCAATTTGCAATGGACGAGGTTCGGTGTTTTCTGTAAGACAGAAACACATCCGTGGGGAAACACCCTTTTGAAGGTCAATGAAGTCAGCTGCGCCCACGGTAGAATGAGCATCCGAGCCGCGGTATTATTGAGCGCGACCGAGCGTAGTAGGGGTGCCTGCCCAAAGACGAAGGAGTCCCTGCGTTCCTGCGAGTAAAACCCAATATCTAGGTGGCGGAGGAGAGGCATCGGGACTTGAGTGATGGACGAGGGGGGTATCACGTTGAAAGCTTTGAGATGCTCCCAGCGCGCTGCCCGGGCTGCTGAGAATACAAAACCCTCCGAGCGATTGAAGGGCAAGTGAACTTCAATAGAAAATGGACAGAAGGAGGATCTGCTGAGCCACATGTCGAGTTCATGGACCTGCCGGTCGAAAGGAATGTTCCTGGCGCGAGTAATGGATAGCTTCATGGCTCTCCAGAGCTCAGGAGTAGTCAACGCTATATCTCGCCATTTCCCGCAAATCTGCGTCAAGTTATTTGGTGAGTGAAGCCCATTGAGAGGCGGGCATTTCGGGTAGACCGGTAGGAAATGGACGAAGATCTCCGATACGATTTCGTTTGGCAAGGTCAAGACAGGATATCTGTAGGAATCGAGGCGCTCTTGCACCAGGGTCCTCTCAGCGCGCAACGCAGAGAGGGAACCCTCGGAGTCTGAGTCGGGGGCTAAGATCTGGATGTCTAAATTCGCAGCGCGAGTACGCTCCGTGTCGAGGGTGGCCATTGCCACGCTGGCAAAGGGTCAGTAGGACATCTGGGATTCGTGCTTTTTCGCCGACCTTTTGCAGACGTCGAGCGTTGAGAGAGAAATGCCACAAGCGTTGCGGCTACAACCGGCGGGCCGGACTCCGCGCTTTCACAGCCTGAGGCTTTCAGCCTCTTTCAGCTAACACCCAAATAAGGTACTTGAGACCAACCCACTTTCAACGAATACACCTCAGTCTACCACGCGCTGCTAAGCTGTTCAGTATAAGGGACCTTTGGACTCCTTTTGATGATCTCCGACTTGCCTCGCGACGAAATATCAACGGACGTCGGAGTCTGTGTACCGTCGAGTACGAGTTCCTCCTCCTTGTCCAAGGAGATCTCTTTCGAATCGCAAGACCCTCAAAAAAGTACTCTCTCCCGAGTCTGCGCCCAAGCTTTGCGTCGAAAAAAGCCTCTAGGGATGAAAAGATGCTGAAGCTTCCGGCTCGCGGTCTTTGGATAAGACTCAGGATAATGTCTACGCATCCGGAAGCATCCATTCAAGACCTCGTTTCCGGATTCCTTCACCAGGCTTTTTTTTCTCTCTTCAAAATCGCCCAATTTAAATTAATTAATTTAGCAATCAACGCTAGACTCCATAAAAGGCTAAAAGCGGTACAACAAGCAAGCAGACATTATTGGCGCGGTCCAAATGTCACTTCGTTTCTCTAAGTTCGACTACCACCACTTTCTTCTGTTTCCCGTCCTCCGCCTTCGGGCACCCCACTCTCGTGCACCTTCATCAAAGGGCTCGTGGTAAGTACCGGCCGAGATCTTCCTTGAGACGTCGATACACCCGCCGTTTCCACCGCTAGCGTCAACGCCGCCCACCCCACCCCGGCAATAACGAGGTCAACCTCGAACGACGTGCGACGAGCCCAGGTACACGCCGGATGGATCGGCGCCGTAGGACGGATAGAAGCGGCTCCGGCGAGCCAGGACCTCGGTCTCCCTTACCCGACAACCCTTCGCCCCGCTGTCCTATTGGCTGCAGTTGCCCGGCCGCCTCTCGCTCTCCACCGCGTCGTCCCCACTCATTCGCCGACTCCGCCCACCCCACTTCCTCTCGCTGTCCTCCGTCGAGCTTGCGGACCAATGGTCAAGCTGATAGCGCGTTCAAAATTTGGCGTATGTTGCTCGTAGGATGGATCGGCCTCCACACGACGGATAGACGTGGCTCCGGTGCGAGCTGGCCTCCCTGGAAACCCCGTCGCCCCGCTATCGTAGCGATTGTTCGTTGCCCTGCCTCCTTCCCTCTCTCCTCCTCTGCCTCCTCAGCCTCATTCTCGACCCCGTCCTCCGCCGAGGCTGCGATACGTCCGACCCCGAGAAGGACAATCAGATTCAGACGAATAGACGCGCACAGCGTACAGGATGGATGCGTCGTCGGTCTGGATGCATAGACCGATCTAGCGGCGAGCTAGGGCGTCTCAGTCTCCCTCCCCAGTACCCAATCGCCCCGCTATCCCGGCCGGCTACACTTGCCCTGTATGCGGGGAACACGACGCGATACGACTTCGACTTCATCCACCACAGCGCGAAGACGGGCGCTATGGGCACGCTCATCTCCACGCCGCGGCATGTGGCCAGTTTCGTGAAGATCCGCGTGTTTGGTCAGTCTCTTCCCTTTCGCTCAGTTGTGAAATCGAGCTGACCTTGAATTATTTCTTCAGGTCGTCTCGTGCTCAGTTCCCCGCTCGTCCGTCCGCTTCTCGGCATTCGATGTTCGCCACGCCCGCACGGTACTCCACGCCCACCGGCACCCGTTCGAGGACTTGCGCCGACAAGGCACGACGCCCGCAGGGCATGTACACGGCTCGCAAGCACTCACGCCGAAGGCAACGACGCCCGCATGGCACTTTATATAGCACTTGCCGACACCCTCTTCGCCACATCCCGCTCCTCTTGTCGAATTGCTGTCGCGTTTTCTCTCTTGCTACTCGTCTTGACTGTGCTTTTGTCGTTTGTCAAATAGTTTATAAATCGTCCTGCCAGGTCACCTGGTGGGCCTTTGCGTCAAGCAATATCTTGAGCGGCCGGAGTGGATTTATAGACGAGTTTCGATAGTTCAGCCGCAGGAAAACGCGTGTATCGCGTCGTAGTTTAGGGCCGGCTTGAGCGTGTTTCGGTGATTCGGCCTAGTCATCCGACTCTCCTTGATCCCGCCCTTCAATTTGTACAAGACGCCATGGACGACCTCGAGCCGCTTGACCCCGCCTTCGTTCAAGATCAACTGTCCCGCGCTCCCTTTGTCTCCATCCCAGGCGTGATCAACGTCCGCGACCTCGGCGGTCTCCCCTCGCACCTCTACCCAAATCTCATCACCAAGCCCGGATTCCTCTTCAGATCCGCAGAGCTCTCAGGAATCACAGCGGCGGGCAAGCTTCGAGTCAAGGAGCTCGGGATAACAGAAGTCTATGACCTGCGCTCCGATACCGAGATCGCAAAGTACAACACGCCGCTACCGCATATCGAGGGCGTGAGGATCAGCCATATACCGGTTTTCAAGAAGGAGGATTACAGCCCCGAGATGATGGCCAAGTGCGTACGTTGCTGCCGTGCGTGCTCGGGGGCTGTCGCTGAAATGAATATATATCCGCTGCAGACGATACCAATTGTACGCCAGTGGTAAAACAGAGGTATCTAACGCCCTAAATAATCCTCTTGATCTTGATCTTGAATATAAGCAATTCCAAGGCGTTCATGGAGTTGTATGTATTTCACAAGCTACCGTCTCCATTGCCAGAGTTATCTAACTCTCTCTCCCGCAGATACTCCCAAATTCTAGACCACGGCGGCCTAGCCTTTGGCACCATCCTGCGTCACGTCCGAGACAAACCAAACGAGGGCTGTCTGTTCCACTGCACCGCCGGCAAGGACAGGACGGGCGTAATTGCCGCTATCCTGCTCAAGGTAAGCGCCAACCAAGATCTCCGTAATCTACGCTTATAACATCATCTTTGTAGCTCGCCGGGGTCGATAATAAAGCCATCTCAAAAGACTACGCCCTCACCCGCGTCGGCCGAGAGCCCGCGCGCGCGATGATAATGGAGCGGCTTTCCAAGGAGCCGCTCTTCGCCTCAAATAACGAGGCTGCACTGAATATGTTCACTTGCCGGTGCGTATCCCTTGCCCTTTATTTATTTAATGTCATCCCCGAGTCCTGCTGCTCGATCTCATCTCGCCGCTAGTGATATCACGATGTCCGCGTTCCTCGACCTCATAGACGAGAAATACGCCGGCGTAGAAGCGTACGTGAAGCACTTCACCAACCTCTCCGAGGAGGATATCAGCACGATTCGGAGGAATTTACTCGTTCCTGCTTCTACGGATTCGGACACCAGCATACGGAGTAAAGTCTAGCTCGTAGACTGGACCCACTTCACTGTAGTACCACTGGGGCGGGCGGCATGTATAGTAGGGTATTATGTCCCAATCGGACCATCCGGTGAATTTTTGAGTATGTACAGCCAGAGTATATCAACACCGTCTCATTATCCCGTTGCGTTTTTCGTCTTCCCGGTACTCGAACATCAAATGCGCGGCGGCGAACAGACAGACTGACGCGCCGACCAGAAATCGGAGGCCTAAATCCTCGTAAGATGCTTGCGCGGGTACAGGGAGTGACAGACGAACCTTCGCCGGTGAAAAAACAGCTGCGACACGAAGAACTTCATCCCATCCAGCCCGAGGACGAAACCGACGAGGTTCGCGGCCATCATCATGAGGATGTTGAAGACGGCGCCGACGGCGCAGGCGTGGCGGTACCATGGTTTGTGCCCGTACTGTAAGGTATTAGCTCGAGGGAGGAGAGAGTGGAGCAATGGCACCTTGGACTCCGGAAGCACGAACCGCGCCGCGAGCTCGGGGACGACGAAGAGGCTGACGAGCCAGCCCCAGAACAGGAGCGTGAAGGTGAGGTCGTGCCAGAGGGCGACGAAGGTGAAGACGAGGAACATGTTGACGACAACGTTGTGCTGCCCGCCGGCGGGGATGTATATGTATCTAGGCGCATGACAGTATGAGTTAACCTTCGAAGAGGAGACGCGGGAGACCGACCGTAGAAGCCACATGTTGTAGCTCCGATGCCAACTCCGCCAGAATCCGAGCGCGGAGTAGTTGTTCGCCATACAGCGGACCATGTTCTCCGGCGCGTCGATCCCTGTTGCGAGGGCCCAGAGGCGGAAGAAGCGCCAGAGGTTCATGAGCTGCGGAAAAAAGTGAGATTAGGAATTTGCCAGCGCTGAAGGACGAGTAGCGCACCTTCAACCAAACGATAATGAGGTTCCAAAACCCAATCATGCCGATCTCAGCGGGTGTGTCCCCGGTCCACGCCTTGGTGTCCTTCATCGCGACGACGTACATGAAGTGCAGGATGAATTCCATGGTGAGCATCGCGAAGAGGAAGCGGAAGGCGTAGGAGAGGACCGCGCGGCGCGTGATGTCGAGCGGTTTTCGGTGCTGTGGGCGTTCATTCGTAAGTACACAAATATGGAGGAAAGGTAGAGGACGAACCTGCCAGATGTAGTCGTTGAAGGTCAAGATCGGTCCCGCGAGGTAGAGCGGTGGGTAGAGGACGTAGGAGATGTAATTGAGATACGAGTATATCGCTTCTGGATGGGCTAGTGTCTGGCGCTGCTTGTCGTTGAGGTCGGCTACGTTCTTGACGGTAAATTATTACGGGAACGACTATGTGAAGGGGAGACATACCTCCGAGGCGCTTGGGGCATTGCACGCCCAGTAATAGTCCATGCTAAAGGACACAAGCCGAAGCATCGTGATATTGAAGCTAATGTGCCATCGCGGGTAGATTCCTTCATACTCGTCCTGCTCAACTGCATGAAGAAATAATCAGAAGACCGGGAAGTAGAACGAACCAGGAACGCCAGCGAGACCGCTACGTTGCCGAATTTGTATCCACTGTGCCAATCATTCAGGAAGAGAACGACCACGTTAAAGATCCAGCTACAAATTGGACCAAGTTTCGACGCGCCAAACTGCTTGGAAATCAAGTAGTTGATGGTGAGGATGGGAGCGATTTTCAGGACGCTCGTTCCGTGCAGGGCTAAGAGCATGACCACGGCGGCACCAAAATTGAATCGCAGGAGATACATGTTGTCTCGTGCAGCCGTCGCTGTTCGGGGCAGTCGCTTTCGAATGAATTGGGCAATGAGGAACCCTCCTGCAGCCATGGCCAGCTTGGGGAAATTGTTTCTGAACGTTCGGTACTGGGCATCGCTGTTATCCTGAATTTTCCTTGCTTAATTCTGCCACAACTCATGCACGAATGCCAAGTGAACTTACAACAGCGCGCCCAAACATCCAACCGCGCGAAAGCCTCGGTCGGAAGGCCATGTAATTAGGATGCGTCGCTGGACGAACGGTTCAGCCACGCCGAGAATGACTGGCAGCCAACGCACAAGAGCTCAGAGTGATGGGTATCCAGCCCATTATGAGGACAATTATAAAGATAAAGACAGCATAGATTCTAAACTCGATGGTCTTCCATCTGGCTGGTGGCGGCTGTTGTGTGAGCGCTCGAGACCGTCCGGACGAGGAGGCCGGAATGTGCACAGTTAGGTCTATTAGACGCATATGTTTGGATTCTGTCGGTTCTACGTGAAATGGGGAGATTCTTGGGTCCGTTGCGGACACGTTGTTCATTGGGTTTAGTGGATGGGCTTAAAAGCGGGCAACGACATGGGCGTCGAGTTCAGGGAGGGAGTCACGCTGCTTGTCACATAACCCAACTTGGATAGCGCCCCTAAACCAAGGTGTCCGTGCTGAAGGGTGAGTCTTCCTAATCGCCTAGTGCTGTTCTAACTTCTCACCGAAGTACAAATTTGACAACACCATATACATCGAAAGAGCTCGGAGAAATGAAAAACACCGCGACTCTCCGAGTCACCCTGACTTCATCCTGGCAGAAAGCGCTTGATGACATGCAGATTCAAATCGAAGCAGATATTCATCGAGAACGAGAGGAAAACCGAGTAGCAAGAGCCAATATCCGCGCGCAACTCGCTGACCTCAACGCACGCCTGCCGTTTCCGGTGTCAGCGCGGGCGATGTTGGACGAGGTTGTTTACACTTTGGCCGTTAACTTCAACATCACAAAGCGGCAGCGTCGCGGTCGCACCACGTGGGATATCGCGACCGTTGAGAAAGCAGTCAATGAACTCAAGGACGGAGACCTGAGTGCCTTTGATTCGGCGGCCGTGGCGATTATCACGAACGAAACGGCAATGCGAGTGCTTTTTCGAGGAAGGGGGAACGTAGCTGCCCACACATACGACGACGAGCAGTTCCGTCGTTATTGCGCCGCAACCAGCGTCCAGCCGGAAATTCAAAACGGACTGCAAACCCTTTATTCTTATTTGTCTCCGGCTGCTGCACCGCTCGTCTTCCTCGCTGAATTTTAGCCCTGCCCAGACTCCTCCTCCTTCAGCTTCAATGGGTCATGTCCACTATCTTATGATTCTGAATATTATGAAAACGCACTAAAAATCGCATGTTTTAGCTTCAGTAGCACCTCCTCACACCTCAGCGTTCACATCGCTATACAAACGATTCAGTGACGGCCGAAAATTTCAGTCAGGCTCGAAATATTGCAAAGAATATTGTACAGCCCTGTCTGCCCCTCATTCCATTCGATCAGATCCAGTCTCAGACTACTTAACTCCTGAACATCTACTTCCTTGACCATGGCCCATACCACTTGTGCAGTACCCAGCTCCACG
This sequence comes from Mycena metata, assembly GCA_029378385.1. Lineage (NCBI taxonomy): Eukaryota > Fungi > Basidiomycota > Agaricomycetes > Agaricales > Mycenaceae > Mycena > Mycena metata. Next base: position 125,095 of record JARKIB010000337.1, on the reverse strand, counting down.
ATTGTCCTCCTCACTGATCCAACCCAGATGTCCTTATGCTTTGCGCCGCAGTGCTTACGCCTGCTCGCACCCGAGCGGGACTCCTCCCCCTATTTCGAGGGGGATAAAGCGGCGCCGCAGGCGTCGGCCCTTGGTAGCAGCGAATGACTCGTTGGCTCTGAAGCGTTTAGCAAAAGAGCTCGTTGACCTCAAGGCCAAAATATCCAAGCGCGAAGCCGATATGTCGAAGACCGAGCGCTGTCTCGGTTTCTGGGTTTCGGCCAATTTCCGCCAAAGGTACACGTCGCTACTGGTCAGGGGTGTGGCCTGGCAGGCATTTTGGCATTCACCCCCCCTCTACAAACCCAACGTGCCTCTGACCGCGCGTCAATTGACATTCCTCAATGAGCAACTGGATCTTGCACATAACGACCAGTGCAAGGTATTGGACAGGGCACGAGCACTTGTGGAGCAATATCCGGACGGTCCACCTGAAGACGATCAGTACGTCTCTTCACTTTGGTTCGAAATGAAAGAGTGCCTTACTCTGATTAGTCCGCGCCGCCCTCGCACGGATACTAGTGTCCTCCGCACCATTGAGGATCTTCGGAAAGTGGGAGGAGATATCTTCGTAAGCCTCATGTTTTGTTTATCTCGATTCCGGACGTGATGTCGAGCATGTAGTGGGAAAACAATGTGTACCCAAGCGACACCGCCTGCCAAGCGTCCGCCGCCGATATCGCCCGTTTTCTTGTCGCATTTGAGCGCGATGGCAGTGCGAGTTTTCTACCTCTTGCACAATGTTATCGCTTTCTTTTTGGCTTTGATTATGCAGTCGTGGATCAGAAATCAAGGGCTGAAAAATGCAAATGCTTACCAGCGGTGTATTATCACACCATTTCACCCGTGCCTATTCATAAACATAACATAACATGGCGTGTCCCTGGGAAATGTTCCTTGACGAAGATTGGGCACAGTGTAACCCGCTCGTCGCGCCATAAGGCTGGCAGGGGACTGATCATGCATGACTCGCAGTCGTAATTGTAGTTGGGATTGGTTGATTGTATCTATCTACATACCTACTTACATGGTCCTGGTTACTAGCCATTCTTGTCCTATACAGTGACTTGAACGCGGATTTAATTTGTGGTCCTGGTCCTAGTCGGTCGCCTCTAGATCTATTGTATGTTGCCATTCAAGCAAGTGCACCACTATATTCCGGCGCGGCTATCGGTATCTTCACTCCTGCCGTGGGTCGGTCATCCCTCAGTTCGGGATGGGGAGGTGCACCACCATATTCTGGTGTCGTTCCCCGGCTTCGTCGAACTGCGCGCCCTTAATACCGGGTCAGCTTTAACGATATTAATACGCCGCGCCCCACGGACTGACCTCTATCGTGTATCCGAATCTGCAGTGCAGGCGAAACGTCAGTTACACGGCCAATAGATCTCGCGCTCGGACGTGCGCCATTTAATTTGCACCTCCGAGCACAAGACATACCGAGCGTGCACTTGCACTTGGACTTACTTGGCATAGAACCCCATCGCAGGGATCTGTGAGTGGGCCTCGACCTCAGCGGGGCGGTGCGTCGTTTTCGCGTCCTCCACTATAATCCACTTGCGCAGCCTCTCGACGAGGAGGCGTCCGAAGCGGTGCTTGGTAATCTTTGTGGACCGCGAGTCTGGCGTTCAAAGAAATCGGCGTTCAACTCCTGGCGAATCTACAACGTAAAGCCGGATTGACCTGCTAAGTTTGTAGCGGTTGATAGCGGGGTAGACGTCTGGGGTCGTCCCGCGGATAGTGCCGACCGCGTTTACGCTCTGTTCCGTGTTCGCCGGTAAGTGGGTTTTGCTCCGTGACGCGAAGGAGGAAGTGGACGGCGATGTCTTCGACACTGTATGCATATTGGGTGCTCAGAAAATAGGCCACAAATATTTATCAGAGGGCCGCGAACTCGTCGGTGTCGAGCGGGAATCCCTATGCGACTAGTACTGGTAAGAGATCCGAGTTTGTTGAACGAAATGAGTCCGTGCATGCCTGTTCGAGATGATAGACCTCCTTCCGTATTCGATGGCACTCTGCGATGATTTGCTGGTCGTTCTTGCCAAAGACGATTCCGGTTGAGATGATTTTGGACATGAGAAACTTGATCTTGCTTGTGCATATTGCTTTTGATCCCGTCCAGCTTGACAGAGCTTGATCCAAATGCCCACCATCGACCTCCGGAGGCGGCTCGTAGAGCTTGACGCTCAGATCCTCGAAAAAAAAAGGGCTCTACGCGACCTCCAACAAACGCGCATCACCGTAGAACGCGAACTTCGCGAGACTGCGACGTACCCGATTTTAACATTGCCTGTTGAAATTACAACAGAAATCTTCGACCAACTACCCGTCGAAACCGTTTACTATTCGAGACCAGGATTATGGACGAACATGGCCCCTGTTCTTGCCGCCGTTTGTCGGTCTTGGAGAGGCATTGCCCTTTCGACTCCAAAACTTTGGTCGACGATGGAAATTTCATTGGACGACGTTCCCCTCACGGTGATCGCAGAGCCAGGAATGGTCGAACTCTCCATTCATCGGTGGCTTGGACGTTCCGGGGAATGTCCTTTGTCCCTTACCTTTACCCTTCACCGCAATCGTTTTCCACTCAGTCGTCTGCGGACTATAGTTCACCAATACGCTTATCGAACCCGATATATCAAGCTTGACCTGGGCGACTTTAATCCCATGGACGCACTCGAGCTGTACTCTCTGTCATTTCCATCACTGCAGGCGGCGAGCTTTCGTTGCGACTCCCATCTAGAGACTCACGTCTTTGGTAATGCGCCCCAGCTCCACAGTCTGCATGTACTACCAATTTCAGAGGGGATTGCCCCTGCCAGGTTTCACCTTCCCTGGCAGCAGTTGACGACATTCGAAGGCTGTATCCAGAATCTCGATCTATTCATCGTCGCCTCCAACCTCATTGATGTCAAGTGCAACTGGACTGGCGACATGTACAGTGATCCAAGAGTCATAACACATTCCCGCATAACATCCTTCACTGTAATTGATGCACCTTCCGACTTAATCCTCCAATACCTTAATCTTCCCTCTCTGCGACATCTGGATCTTATGAGGGTGGACGAATATGACTTTGTCGCGTCATTCATAAAGCGGTCTTCGCCACCTCTCATCTCCCTTCGAGCTCGGGCGGCCGACCCCGCTTTCTCACAATGGCACAAAGCGGCACTCCATGTCGCTGGCACACTCGAGGATCTTGAGCTGCTTTCCCCCTCCCTAGAGGTCATGGTTTCCATTTTCAACTCCTGGGAGATATCAGGGGATAGGACCCTCCGGACTCTCTTGAACCTCAAAACACTCCGTTTCTTAGATGTTCCGGACCCTCTGCGCCAGTATCGGCTGGTCCATTTCCTGTATCCTCGCTCCGAAAAACTGCGTTCATTTCAGCTTGTTTGGGAGGAAAGTCCTTTCCTCGACGGATGTACTCTGGCTGGGGCTCCTGGAGCACCCGCCTCGTTGGATACGATTGTTGGTCACTTCTCCAGGCTGCGGGCTGCGGGCATGGATGTATATGTTGGGACTGAAAACGAGAACTATGCAGCGACGAACGAGTACGTCCTTACAACTGCACTCCGACGATGTTCTAACATCTGCCAGTGATGATGCCGATACGTGAATGCAGCGTTGCCACCCAACCCTCGTTGCCCTGTCAGGCCGGCCGAAAACGTCTTCGCAAGAACTGACCGATCGAAAAATCGATTTTTCAGCTCCAATGAAAAACAAAATATATACTGGTTTCAGGACTGCTCTATTGTCATTTCGTTCAGGCCTGCGAGCGAAAGCATGTTGGTACACATCGTTCAATTTACGGTGTCACTGGCACGCTTGGTCACATCACCCAACCTGAATAGTGCACAGAGTTGGAGATAAAATCAAAAACACGACAGGTAAGTACAGTACACTCAAGTCTTCCTCCCACCCAGCCCGAGCGTCGGCCGCCGTTTCTGGCTCTGCTGCCCCAACGGTGAATTCGCCGGCGTCCCCGCTCCCGCTCCCGTTTGCGCAATCGTCACCGCATTAGACAACAACCCCGTCTGCCCCCTCGCCCGAGGATTCAACGGCGAGAGGATCCCACTCCGTGCAGACAGTGGCCCCCCGGGCACCACCCCCGGAGCGGCGGCGGCTACGTTGATCTCGCCCGTGACCCTCCTCCGAATGCCTGGCTTGGAGTTCGAGGGCCGCCCTGGTCGCTCCTCTGGCTTGTCCGAGTCGGAGAGGCCGGAGGAGAAGGCATCCGTCCCGAGGGCTTGTCGGCGCGACTTTTCGTGCTTGGACTGGACGGATCGGAAGTGCAGGAGAAGTTCCTGCCATTTGATTTCGTCGCGCCCGATCTTGGAGCGCGTGCCGGACAATGACCCCGGGCCCAGAGATCTGAGTGATGAGGGTCAGGTTTTGAACGAATGACAAGGAAGAGATCCTCACGATTTTGGCGCGATATGCAAGAAGCCCGCAGAGTTGACCGCGTTTAACCGATTTCGCAGTGCGGCGAAGGCAGAGCTCTGCGGTAAAAGCATTAAAAGGCCGTAGAGGCACTTGAACAGATATGGGTATCGCTCGGGCTCGAGGAGCTGTAGTCGGATATCTGGGGGTGTTTCAGTGCCCTCGCTTGTTTGAGGAGGATGAAGGACCTACATGTAAAGACGGGTGATTCTATCAGCTGAACCAGCTTGTCTACCTGTACCAGCATCGGTACGGTGATCTCCAAATCCGCGCTAGATGGGGATTAGTCATGTACGGATACTTCATGGTGAAACGACGAACAAAATATGCAGCAGATTCGAAGCGTGCTCGTATGCCTGCGCCAAGAGGCAAAGCGAGAACACGGCGACAGCGTTGTGGCACCACGAGCGGTATAAAGTCGTGAACAGCGCCTGCCCGTCTTGCTGAAGGAGGTCTCAGTAAGGAAGATAAAACCAATCTATGACGACCACGTACCCGCGTCTCCAAGCTCTTTAAGCGCTTGCGGAAGTCTGCCAGTTCCGGCGAAGTAATAAGAATGATATTCAGTTTCTGCACGATAACGCTCGCGAATTCCAGATCCTAAACATCCAAAAAAGATCAGCCCTTAGCCCTTGAAAGACGAAGAACACAACTAACATCCTCCTTCTCCAATATCTCAGCAAACGTCCGATATATCCGTTCGGTGTTGAGGTTGAGGCACAGCTGGCGGATGATCAGACTCCCTCGCGTCTCCAACAGCCGCCGGTCGGTACTGAAGAGCTCGAGGAGGTTGATCATAAAGGCTTTGAAGTAGTTCTCCTCCGAGCTCGAGGAGATCTGCGCGAGGAGCTGCAAGTCGTGTTTGATGACCTCCTCCGAGCTATCCGACAGTGTCTTGAGCAGCGCGGGGAACGTCCCGTCGTCCATCGCAAGGATCTAGAGCACCGTTAATCAATCGCAGTATCCCACTATGCGTTTGCGTTTCCTCACCTTCTTCGGCGCCTTCTGGTGCAGCATGATAAGCCACTTCAATGCAGCCACCCGCGTCTCTTCAAACTCGCTCAAGAACTGGATCGTCAGCTCATTCACCGTCGCCTGGTAGTCGAACAGATCGACCTCCTCCGGCGGCAGCGTATACGGTATGTTGATGCTGTTCTGCCCGTTCTGGCTCGTAAATGACATCGGCGAATGTGGGCGGCTCGACGTGCCCGGCAGCGGCGGGGGGCCCATGTCGGTGAGCCGGGGCGTGAGGTTGGGATCGAGGGCGCTGATGCTGGTGCGGGAACGCGACAAGGGCGCGGACAAAGGCGCGGGCGGCGATGGGGCCTCCAAAATGGGTTCAGGGCTCGATACGTCGCGGGTATAGGTCTCTTTGCCGGTCGTCGACTGGCGCGACGTAGAGGTGGTTGGTGTGGGCGACCCGGGTAACCGGGGCGGGGGCGGAGGACGGGAGGGTGGTTCGGCGGGGGAGGGGAGCGCCTGGATTACGTTGAGGAGCAACTTGTTCGTGTGGATGGCGGCGGACTGGATCATGGCGACGTGGTGGGCGAGGTTGGGGAGGATTGCGGGGATGAGACGCGGGGTGAAGGGGACCATCACCTCGCTTGTGAAGTTGAGGAATTCGGCGAGCCACCGCAGCGCGGTTGATTGTTGAATTTCGTCGTCTGGTTGAAAATTAGCTGGGGTTTAATGTTCAACGCGAGCACTCACGTTCTCCATCGAGCTGCTGGATCAATATCTCAATTATAGCGTCGTAATCTATCTTGACCCCTTGTCCAGGAACCCAAGCTACGGGATATTAGCTTCAGTGGAAACACGAATGAATAAATAAGCACCTCCAGTGTCTCGGTAGTCGATCTCCGGAGGGGGGTCTTCCTTAAGGGCAGACTCGTCCCCGTAGTTCGAGTCACCGTCGTTCTCGGCGATGAACGCAGACCGCTCGGAATGGTCGACACTAAAATCGGGGAGCGAGTCGTCTCCACCGAGATCGGACTGCCTCACGGAGGAGCTGTCGTCGCGCTTTGACCGCGCCTTCTCCTCTGCACGCTTCCGCACGACGCTCACGTCGCGAATCTCGCGCACAAAGTCGGCCAGCAGCGTCTCGGTCGCAACGCGCACGTCTTCAGTGGGGTCCGAGAGGTATTTACTGCACGTCGATTAGATACAGTGGGTAGTGTGACGCGTGAAACTACGCACAGCAGGCCATCCAAGAACTCGGGGAGGTATGAGATGAGCTCAAGCTCAGGGACCGAGTCAAGCACGTTGATCCATGAGACGAGATAACTTCGCGTGAATGGACTGACGACGTATATGCGATCGCGGAGCAAGGGTATAAAGTGCGCGAGGGAGAAGGCCTTGCGCGCGCCAACGTCGTCCGGGTATGGGACCAAGACGCCCTGGACTTCGTCCCGCACCTTCTCCGTCTCAGGGTAGAGCGGGATATAGACCGACGCGGACTCTGCGACGATGTCTTTGAGAAGGCGATCAAGCAGTTCGGCGCCGTTCTTGACAGACAATTCCGAGTCGGCTGCGAGCTGTGGAAGGTTAGGAATAGGCCAGTAAACGCGCTGATAACTCACCTTGCTCAACGCATCGAATATCTCGTTGAAATATACCAGCACCTCCCCTTTAGACACCTTCGCAATGTTATATAGACATTCCGCCGAAAAGTAACGGATTCGGTTCTCCGTGTCGACAAAGCAGTCGAGCAGCGGGTGCACGAACTTCTCCATATATGGCGCCACATCCACGCCGAGTGCAATCGCGGTTCCAGCCAGGCCTATCAGACCACCATTGCGAATATGTAGCGGATTGGAGGTGTTGTTGAACATCTCCACAAGCTGGTCGATGATCTGGCTTATCCTCCGCTGGTCGCCCTGCTGGTGACATTCTCGAATTTGCCTGCAAAACAGTGAGCACAGAAGCAATAATTATATGCTTAGCCCACTTTTCCAAGTCAAGCGCTGCTGCCTTTCGTTTCTCGTAAATCTTGTCGATAAGCTGTTTCGCAATGGCGGTCTCTGTGGTTTGTGTGAGCGAAATTCGACGTGAATTCTGGGTGAGCTTTACCCATGTGTGCTGGCTGCGGCAAAATGCACGCAAGTGCACCGACGCGTCCAAGTTACAGCCACTGATCGCAGACCGGCCCGTTCGTTCCTCACGTTCTCACGGTACTCTCCTCTGCCATCCATCTCGCCGCTTTGCAGACCATTTGGACTATTCAGCTTGTGACACCTTGAGTCTTCGCAGAATAACTTGCTACGTACGCACATCGCACGGATCTCAAAGTACCGTATCTCCCGTATTTTACACCTCGAATAGCCTTCAAGGCTGAATCGTTTTATGCTTCGAAGCTTCTGGCTCGCGGTATTTAGTCTATGCATGTTACGATTCAGAGTCCACTTTACGCTCCTTCAGCAGGCAGTTTTCTTTTCAAGATCACTCAGTTGGGCAATCAACGCTCAACTCCATAAAAGGCAAAAAACAGTGAGGTAAGCGCCTGGATGAAAGAAGACGTAGAGAATAACCAGCACTCCCGCTAGAAAATACATATTTTTTGGGAACATTACTCTAGATATCCATCCTATGGCCACCGTCTGGTGTCCCGTCTCGGCCAGGGAGAGTTCGCGCAGAAAGCACCCAATTCTACTGTGTATGAGGTCCTGATGCGTAAAAAATTGAAAGCATGGTTGGACGTACACGTAGGAACCCTCAACGCGACAATTCAGAGTGAGTCGCTCTCGGTATCGTTCGCGATGTCTGGGTCTTGCCCGGCATATTCGTTATCAAAGGAGAGCTCGACCGATGGGAAGGCTTGGGAGTAGGCGTCCTTAGATATGTACCTTTCCCCGCTAATGTAAATCTCCCGCAGCCAAGTACACCCGGATTTCAACATGAAGGATGTGAGGGTGCCGATGGGGTTTTCTAGTATTGTTTCCCCGATATGGAGCTTGTAGAGGGCAGGGACGATGAAGGTCTCTAAGTACCTCGTCTGGGCGGTGTGCACGCGTGGGTGAGGAACCAAGCTTAAGGATTCCAACCGCGGAAGCGTCACGTTGAGCCAGGTAGTTGTAGTGGGAAAGCGGTTGCAAAGATGTAATTCGCAAGAGACGATGTTCGGTGTCTGCTGTAAGACAGGAACACATTCGTGGGGGTCTACGCAGTTCAACCGCAAGGAAGTCAGCTGCGCCCACGGTAGAATAACTGTTAGAGCCGTCGAATCGAGGACGACCGAGCGCAGCAGGGGTGCCTCCGGTAAGATCATGGGGTGAGGGGTAAATGCCAAGAAATTGAATCTTAGATCCAGGTGGCGGAGGAGAGGCATCGAGACTTCGATTACGGACGACGGGGATATCGCAACGAAGGCTTTGAAATGCTCCCAGCGCGCGGCCCGAGCCGCTGATGACACAAAGCCCCCCAAGGAATTGAAGGGCGAGTGAACTTCGATAGAGAATGGACGGGAACGGGACCGGCTGAGCCACGCGTCCAGTGCCTCCAGCTGTCGTGAAAAAGGGACGTTGGTGAAGCCACCAATGGATAGCTGTATGGCTCTCCAGAGTTCAGGAATAGTCAACGCTATGTCTCGCCATTTCCGGCAAATCTGCGTCAAGTTAATTGGTGAGCGGATCCCTTTGAGAGGCGGGCGTTTGGGGTAGACCGGCAGGAAATGGACGAATATCTCGAACACAATTTCGTTTGGCAAGGTCAAGATGGGATATTTGTAGGAATCGAGCCCCTCTTGCACCAGCGTCCTCTGAGCGCGCAACGCGGAAAGGGAACGCTCGAGGGCTACGATCTGGAGGTCTAGATTCGCGGCTTGAACGCGCTCCGCGTGGAGGGCAGCCATTGCGACGCTGGGAAAGGGTTAATGGTACATCTGGGATTCGTGCTTTTTCCCCGACCTTTTACAGATGGACGTCGAGCGTTGAGAGATTGCCACAAGCGCTTTGGCTGCGACCGGGCCGGACCCCAAGCCGGACCCCCGACCCATCCCAACACCAGGTCTTCAATGAACAAACCGAATACGCCTTATAACTCCCGCGGCTTAGCTTAGGATCAACAGGAACAGGAATGACTTGGACAACATTTAACAGCCTTTTGATCTCCTCCGACGAAATATCAACCCACGTCGTACCATCAACTGCCTTCTCCTTGCTTTCCAACGTTGTCCAAGGAGGCCTCTTTCAACACTCTCAGAACAATACTCTCCCAAGTCTCTGCCAGAGCTACTCTCTTGAGTCTCCACCAGAGCTTTGCATAAAAAAACCTCCAGCGATGATTCGAGAGCAAACAATGCTGAATCATTATATGCTTCGGAACTCCTGGCTCGGGGTATTTCAAGGGTATTTGGTCTACGCATGTTTTGATTCAGAGTCCGCTTTATGTTCCTTCAGGAAGCAATTTTTTTGTTTAAAAAATCACCCAATTTGGCAATCAACACCCAACTCTATAAAAGGCAAAAAGCAGTGAAGTAGGCACCTGGATGAAAGAAGGTGGAGAAAAATTGGAGAGAAAACCAGCGCTCCCACTAGAAAATGCATATTTTCGGATCGTTACTCTAGATATCCATCCTATCCACCGTCGGGCGTCTCCACCATATGATGTCCGGACAAATATTTGACTGGTTGGAAATTATGGTCCAAGTTCGCGTAGAAAGCGCCAAATTCTACTGTACATATGAGATACGCAAAAATTGAAAGCATAGTTAGACGCACGTGGGAAGCCCCAAAGCAGCAATTCAGAGCGAGTCCCTCTCAGAATCCGTGTCATTCGCGGGGTCTGGCTCTTGCCCGACATATTCTTCGTCAAAGGAGAGTTTGACCGATGGGAAGGCTCGGGAGTAGGCGTCTTTAGATATGTACCTTTCCCCGCTAATGTACATCTCTCGCAGCCTGCAGCCGGATTTCGATATGAAAGATGAGAGGGTATCGACGGGGTTTTCGAGGGTTCTTTCCTCGAAATTGAGTTTGGAGAGTGCAGGGAGGATGAAGGCCTCCAAGTATTTCGTCCGACGTTGGTGGTAGGAAGTAGGGAGGAAGCTGAAGGATTCCAAGCGCGGAAGTGTAACGTCTGGCAAGGGACTAGTATTGGTATCGTCGTAAAGATGCAATTCACAATGGACTAGGTTCGGTGTGTTCTGTAAGACAGAAACACATCGGTGGGGATACACCCTTTTGAAGGTCAATGAAGTCAGCTGCGCCCACGGTAGAATGAGTATCCGAGCCGCGGAATTATTGAGCACGACCGAGCGCAGTAGAGGTGCCTCCCCAAAGACGAGGGGGTCCCGGCGTTCCTCCGAGTGAAATCCGATGTCTAGGTGGCGGAGGAGAGGCATCGGAACTTGAGTTATGGACGAGGGGGGTATCGCGTTGAAAGCTTTGAAATGCTCCCAGCGCGCGGCCCGGGCTGCTGAGAATACAAATCCCCCGTCCGAGGAATTGAAGAGCCAGTAAACTTCAATAGAAAATGGACAGGAAGAGGATCTGCTGAGCCACGTGTCGAGTTCGTGGACCTGCCGTTCGAAACTAATGTCTCTGACGCCAGCAATAGATAGCCGTATCGCTCTCCAGAGGCCAGGAGTGGACATCGCTATGTCTCGCCATTCCCGACAAATCTGGGTCAAGTTGTTTGGTGACTCAATCCCATTAAGAGGCGGGCGTTCGGGGTAGACCGGTAGGAAATGGACGAAGATCTCCGATATGATTTCGTTTGGCAAGGTCAGGACGGGGTATTTGTAGGAATCGAGGCGCTCCTGCACCAGCGTCCTTTCAGCGCGCAACGCAGAGAGGGAACGCTCGAGGGCTGAGATTTGAATGTCTAGATTCGCAGCACGAGTGCGCTCCGCGTCGAGGGTGGCCATTGTCGCGCTGGCAAACTTCAATGTGAAAATTTCGAATTTGTACATTCGGCGCTGACCGTTTCGCAGATAGGTTCAGTCTGGTGACTTTGGGACTGACACTGGGTAGAGAATGTGCTCGTTCCTCGTAAGAGAGTTTCGGCTTGGTTTGGTCTGGTCCAGTGTTGACGTTGAGCGCGCTTGAGCAAGAATGCCGCACATCGGATCAATCTTCTCTACGACCGAGCCAGAGGTGGGCGTCGACGTAGCTATACTTAGCGCTTGTTTTCAGTTCTTTTGCGTTTCTGATGGAACGAAATTTTCACTGCAGGTGTACCGGCCAGTCGCTGATTATACAGTTACTAACAGCAATGGCCGTTGGGCAAGCCTTGGATGACCTGGCAACCCATACCGACAGTGAAGGACAGTACACGTCAAGTTCCAAGTTCCTCCTCCCTCGCTGCCTGTCCAGGAAGACCTCTTTCAATATCTCTTCTTCAAGAGTCTGCGTCAGAACTTTTGCTAAACTTCAGGGATAACTCGAGAGCAAGAATAACTATATACCTTGAGGCTTCTGGCGGTCCTTGGTCTACGTCGCTGTGATCTGGAGTTCATTTTACGCTCTTCGACAAGCAGTTTTTCTCAAGATCGCCCAGTTTGGCAATCAACGCCCAACTCTATAAAAGGCAAAAAGCGGTGAAGTGACTTGCATTGATGTCCAACAAAGGGTCGTAGTAAGTACCGACCAATATCTTCTTCGAGACGTCGATACTTACCAGCCGTTTCCACCGCTAGCGTCAACGTCACCACCCCACCCCGGCAATAACGAGGTCAACCTCGAACGACGTGCGCCCGCCGGATGGATCGGCGCCATACGACGGATAGAAGTGGCTCCGGCGAGCTAGGACCTTGGTCCCTCTCCCGCGACAACCCTTCGCCCCGCTGTCCTATTGGCTGCAGTTGCCTAGCCGCCTCCCCTCTCCACCTCGTCGTCCCCATCGGCTCCGCACCCCGCTTCCTCTGACGCCGTCGAGCGCGCCGACCAGGTCGAGATAATGGCGTTCGGCAGTTGGCGTAGGTTGCCCGCAGGATGGATCGGCCTCTACACGACGGATAGACGCGGCTCCGGCGCGAGCTGGCCTCTTTGGACACCCCGTCGCCCCGCTGTCGTAGCGATTGGTCGTTGCCTTGCATCCTTTGCCTCTCTCCTCTTCGTCCGCAACCTCACTCACCCTCCTTCTCGACGCCGTCCCCGCTAAGCCTGCGTTACGTCGCTGAGAACGACAATTTGACGAATAGACGGGCACAGGCCACAGGATGGATGCGTCGTCGGTCTGGATGGATAGATGGGATCTCGCGGCCAGCTAGGTCGCTCCTTCCTCAGTACCCCATCGCCCCGCTATCCCGGTCGACTACACTTGCCCTGTTGCGGGGAACAGGGCGCGATACGACTGCCACTACCATCTTCACCGCCACCGACTTCATTTACAGCGCGCAGCCCAAGAGGTGCGGGCTCTGGGGCGCTTATCTCCTATCCACGTTGGTGTGAAGGGCTGCGTGTTTGGTTAGTTTCTCGCTCTTTCACTTGCAAAATGTCGAAACTAACCATATTTCTCTCTTCAGGTCGTCTCGTCGTTTCCCTGCTCGCCCGTCGCGTTCGTCTGCTTCTCGGCGTCGCGCCCGCAACGTATGTCGGCACTGCCCGCAGGTATCCTGTTCCGGTATTCCTCCCCAAGGACCCACGTCCACAAGGCACCTCGCTCCCAAGCACTCACGCCGGCAAGGCATCATGAACGATTCTCTTCATTCTCCACGCCCACAGTTCGCACCCACTTCCACGTCCCTTGTTTCGTTTGGCTGTTGAGTTGCTTTCCAGGTTGTGTTTTGCTACTCGTCTTGCTTCTCTTTGTCGTCTGTAATTCCGTTCCAATAAATTATAAACCGTCCTGCCACGTCAGCTGGTGGGGCTTTGCGTCAGGCAATATTCTGTGTGATCTTTTGAGCGTCCAAAGCGTTTTTTGAGGGATTTAGCTGCAGGACTCGACGTAAAACGGTGTGCCGCTGTGTGTAGTACGTTCAAAGAGTAACTTGGGGGGCGCAGTGAGGCGGAATCTGAACGTTTGAACGTTCCATTTGTATGCAAAGACCTGGGGACAAACCACTGCAACATGAATTTGCCTCTTGACCTCAACGACGCCGGTTCTTGTCTCTCAACATCGTGTCTGTCACTTTTTTCTGTGATGCCGCTGGCGCCAAAATTAAGTATTCGGTCTTGATAGCTTGAATGCCTCCTGTTTCTCGTGGATTTCAGCGCCTCGAGACTTTGAGCGTAATGGGACGTGTATTTTTTGCGCGCTGCAAACCTGGCGGTAACCGCGTGGAGGGACGCGTCAAGCGTCACAGCCACCGCCTATCTGTTGTCTCTTACCATGATGTTCGCCGGTCTCGCGGGGGCTTTACTGCTTGTTACTCCCTTCACTCCTGCGTTATTCGACCATTCTTGCTTATCGGCCAGCTACTACGGCAATTTCAACGATGGCCCGGTGACGAACTGCATATTTATGCCCGATGTCGCGTGCCTCGATGCGTGGTCTGCGCAGGCGTTGGCCGCTCAAGCTTCCATCGCTGAAGCCACGAAGGATATCCAACAGCTCGTCTGGGTCGAACAAGAAGCGGTGGAACCGAGTCTAATGGCTGCGACTCGTTCGTTCCGGAACGAGTTCGATGCGTTCCTGCATCGGCTCTCTAGGCCCAAGCATGCACGGGGCCAAGAAGTGCTGGGTGTCCCGGAGCGGAAGATGGGGTACGATCTCCTGTACCGCACCCCGACCGCCGCCCTGCTCTCCGTCTCAGCAGCGACTGCCCGGTCAATCGACACCATCCTCCCCCGCTTCTGGAAGTCTACGCTCGTCTCTACGACCCCCGTTAGCTTCCTCCCGGTGCCCGCAGACGCTTTGAAACACGTCAAGCACGTCCTTTCGACCCTCGAGTTCAACCCTGAAATTGCCGCAATTGTGGATAGCATTAGCGTGCCCCAGATGATAAACGACATTCGTTTCCTGACGGGTGAGGACGGTGTCTCCGGCATCATGTCGCGTCACTCCTTCTCTGACGGTTCTCGGGTCGCGGCCGATTGGTTAAAGGTATGTAGCATTTTGCATTCCTGATCATCGACCAATGAACCCTGTTTGTAGAGCCGCTTCGAGGATACCGGCGCGACGTGCGAGCTGCAGCCGTTCCTCTTGGGTTTTGCGCCCAATGTCATCTGGTAAGCTTGACTTTCTCTTTCTACTCGGGACGAAGCGAATAATATATTCCAGCGCCTATCCGTCTACGGTTAATACCAGCGCAACGGTCCTCCTCAGTGCGCACTACGACAGCCGCGGCTCCTTTGGGAGCACCCGCGCGCCTGGTGGAGACGACGACGGTTCGGGCACCATGGCTCTCCTCGCAATTGCCCGCACGATCGCGCGGAAGGGGATCAAGTTCCAGAGCAACGTCCAGCTTGCCGCTTTCGCGGGCGAGGAGCAGGGCTTGCTCGGTTCCAAGGCCTATGCGCGTAAGTCGGCCCCTTTACCTTTGCTTTCTTCTTCGTCTTATTTCGCCATCCACAGGCAAAATGCGCGATATTGACGCTAACATCACCGTCATGATCCAGGCCGACATGCTCGCGTACCGTGCTGAGGGTAACTTTTAAATTATCCTCGTCCGACAATAGCTAACCGCAGCGCAGGAGAGCCGCCCCAATTGGGTTTGCCTTCGACGTGAGCTGCCCGTTTGTTTCTCTTCAGCGCACTTTAACTTTCACTAATAGCGTCGGTACGACGGAAGTCACCCAACTCGTCGCGAACGTCTCCGGCATCTACAGCCCCGAGCTCCGTGTCGGCTTCACCACGGTTCGTCTCTCCTCATTTCACTGTATCCATAGATATCTCATTTCCAAGCAGGCGTGTTGCAGTGACCACCAGTCCTTCCACGAGCAAGGATTCCCCGCCACCCAGGTCTTCGAGCGCGCCGGGCCCAGTTCGTCTTCTTCTCTCCTTGTCCCTTCCACACAACCTGATTGTTATTGCCTTGCAGTCGCGGACCCGATGTACCACAACAGCGGCGACCTGAGTGACCGCGAGGGGTACGACTTTGACCAGGTCAAGTCGATTGCGAAGGTTCAGGTGCGTGGATTTGCCTCCCTGCGAGTTACACGAATGCTGAGGACTGAACTGCTAGCTCGCGACGCTGTTACATTCCGCCGGATACGAACTTTAGATTTATCGTATTTCGTGTAATCATACCACTGTCGAATTAATTACTGGTCTGCTGCTGCGTAGGCTCGATACCAGCCTCTCTAGTATATCTTGCGTGAAATCTGAGGACAGATCACGGATACTATAGAGTCCTGCGATGG
Organism: Mycena metata; assembly: GCA_029378385.1. Classification (NCBI taxonomy): domain Eukaryota; kingdom Fungi; phylum Basidiomycota; class Agaricomycetes; order Agaricales; family Mycenaceae; genus Mycena; species Mycena metata. The sequence continues at coordinate 109,373 of JARKIB010000337.1, read as the reverse complement.
TTATACACATTTATTACTATGGATCTATCGAATTAAGCAGCAAATCAAGGGGATTCCTCCTTATATCCCGGCTAAGCTCTCGCGTTTCAGAATCCGTAAGTCTTTGAAGAAATTTTGGTCAGATTTTGGCAATACTCTCGGCGTTCCCGAAGGTCTGGCGTACGGGATGAGCTTCCCGGGGGCGTGGACTGGGCATATGCGAAATGAAAGGGTCTTACCGTGCTGGGGTATCGCGGTGAGTCTAGAAATTCCAGAGTTAGAAATTGAAGGAGCGACTTGCCGCTCTGGCCCGAGATGCCCGAAGGTTGGTTCGAATCTGAGAGGGCGTCAAAAATGAAGGCAATGTGAAGAAATACGAACTTACCCTGGAACTCGTAGGTGTCCTCATTGCTATACCAAAATGTTATTATAATTTGTCATGGGCAAAGTGGCAGTCAGCAACCTGGACGATGAAGAACAAAACCAACCAAGGAAGAAGGGTCAGGTGTGTGGTTCCATTGTGGGTAGTCGTTGGCCTGCTGTGTGGTGAAGGAAAGGCAGCGGAGGAGGAGGAGGAGAAGTGGGGGATAGTGGTGGTACGGGAACAAGAGGTATTGTTGGTTCGTGTGTCATGTTGCTGTTGCTCGTCCGGTGGAATCAATGGAAATTTACGCGGTTGTGTTGTGAGAATGTAGTCGATACGCACCGGAAGTCGGAACTCGCTTCTGGGGTGTGATTTGTTTAGAGACTTGACTCCCGTTGGAGTGCAGGTAATTATTTATGCATTAGGTATAGCATGCAGATGAGGGCGCGCGGTGGAAAATGTGAATTTGTGAGCAGCTTGAACTGCAGTTCGCCCGGGAGAGTTGAGTTCCGCGTGTTCCGTGTGTATGAATATATTGGTTTGACCCTAGCGCTTGGCATGGTTTCACGTCGGTACGCGCATTGATACAGTATGTAATTTTTTTTTGTCTCTTACCAGTGTGGTTGAAAGCTTTCAAAGCGGGTTGACTTAAATTGCAAGGGAGGTAAGTGGTGAGCTGCACGAAAGTCCATGTTTCAACGTGGAGAACGGATGGACGGTCCCGACCGTCCCGTCCAACATTCACGTTGATTACGTTCCGGGGATAGATGTGAGAACGAATTTGAACGAGTCGTCACGGATCCGGGGTTTCAACATTGTGTGATTGCTGAAATGTATGGATGAATTATCGCCGACGGGGCGGAAGAACAGTGAGTGGCATTAAACCGACAGGTAGTACTTACCCGACAACATGGATGTACACAAGAAAGAGTTTTGAACAACGCCGCTTCGCGGCGCCTTGCTCCCCGTAAAATGCCTGAGCGGACATCGAGACGCAGTCTTGCGTGTGTAGGGGTCGTGTGCCTGCCGACGGCGAAAAAAAGCTTTGAAGAAGGGCGCAAAAAGGTGTAAAAAGTGCATTCCAAATGAAAGTTAAATCAGGCTGGAAACTGCACTAAAACACCGCTCGCGGGAACGCGATACATATAGTAATCGCTGTTCGGCGCCGCTGCGCGGCGCCTCAGTACGCTGGAACAGCCTCAAGCAGTGTGAACACGATTCTTCGCGCTAGAGCACGCCGCGTGCCTGCCGGCGGCCAAAAAGTTTTGAAAAAAAAGCTGAAAAAAAATGTCAGAAGTGGGTTCAGAATGAAAATGGAATCAAGGTAAAATGTGTACCAGAAGGCCGCTCGCGGGAACGCGATACATATAGTCTTCGCTGTCGGCGCCGCTGCGCGGCGCCTCCGGGGGTCCAAAACATTGCAAGATGGGGGCGCGTGATCACGGAGAATCGCGCGTCGAGGGGGTACTTGCCTGCCGGCGGCCAAAGGGTTTGAAAAAAAGCTTGAGGACAAGAGAGGTAAATGTGATTAGAGCCACCTTGAATTTCGCCTGAAATACGTACCACAACCTGGTTCACGGGAACACGCTACATATATCAACGCTGTTCGGCCGCCGGAGTCTTGTCACAGGCCCCAAACATTGCAAACTTGCAGGGATCAGTGAGGAGTCCGAATTAGAAGGCTTCCGCTTTGCGGTGGGTGTGGCCAGGAAGTTTCGCGCGAGACTCGGAGTTGGAAAGGTTCCGAAATTCAGCCAGAGTACATAGAGGTTGAAGGCCACCGGTTCAACACCAGTTCAATTTGGATTAGTAGGATACCGACCTGGGTGAATGGGAGAGCAGAGAAGGAGGGAGGGATGCGGGGTGTGCGCAAGAAAGAGTGGAGACCCTGAAAGCGGAGGAATCAAGATACGTAAGAGATCAAATGCGGCTGTGGGATCAAAATTGTAAAAATACTCAGATACGCGGGAAGGACGTTGACAATCAGCAATAATGTGCTGAGTGAGCGATACACTACGCCAAGACCGTCGGAGAGCCGAGAAGAGCGTGGAAAGCGGAGTTTCCATGCGAGATTTCAAAGTTGAACAGCCACCAATTTTATGTCGACGGACCGCGTCGCGTGTTATATTGGCCCCATTTGCCTGACCTCCATGGATAATATGGCAGAGTGATAGTGTGTTGTGTCCCCGGAATTTCTTCATTAGCAGCTTGCCTGTGTTCGAGCACCGTGGTTGACTTTTTCGGGTCGAGGGCTGATTTTTTTTTTCGCGGATTTCCAGTCCTCAGCGCCTTAAGATATGCCCGCAAAACATGCCGTTACACACTATTTTGCCCCAGATTGGCCAATTTTTGCTCTCAGGGCGCCAAAAAAAAATCTCACTACGCGACGGCGTTTCCCAATTTGGCGCATTTCCTTTTTCATCACTCAACTCCACCACGCACCTAAAAAAGGAAATTTTGCTTCGCCGATTTTGGCAAGGTCGAGTTTGGGGAGCTGCAGGTTAAGCTCGGCTGAGCTTACGTATCAATACCCAAATCTACCTGTTCTGGGGATAAATGACGCGTCTCCCCGGCGTTCGACACGTCTTATTCTGCACTTCAACTTAAGCCCCTATGTTTGATCAGGTGTTCCAGGGACGGTCCTGCCTCCCGCCAGTCGTCGGAAGTGACGTGATTACATCACTGGTATCCATACCAAGAGTCTTGGGACACGGGGACCTCGCTGAGCAGCCCAGCAACCGGAATACAGTGAATACATATTCCGTGTTTGCGGGCTTCTTCGGAAAGGTGGGAGCTATTCCACGTAACATTTTTGATGGTAGATCTTCATCTGACGTGTTTCATCACCACAGTGTCCGCTTGTGGATGTCTGTGAACACTCAGGGCTCAGCACTTCAAAAACGACTTTTTAGCCTCAGCTCTGTAGGTCGAGCGCATAGGCGGAATATACACCGACCATCTCCAGCACATTCAAGATGTAATTTTGTTTCTTCAGTTTCTGTTTCCCCCCGCACCGTTCTGTCGAGGAGCTCGGCAAAGTTCAACCATGTCCGTTTGGGGACATACGTGAGTAATTCATCCCAGTGTCCTGCACGGTGATCTTGTTCCGCGTCGCGCGGTTACTGCGGGCTGATTCAGCGCTGCGTCACCGGGCGCAAGCGTATAAGTACCCACCGTACTTTCTCAATTCCTCAGTCAACTTTTTCCTCCCACTTTCTCATACTCTCGCCCTCGACTCATCGCTCTTCGATTCACCCCGAATTGATTCAGTCATCATTCTCCACCGCAATTCAGCCCTACGTCGACTGTCCCTTCGCCCTCGACGCCGACTTTCACCTTCGCCGGCAACATTCGGCCGAATTCGGCGCGGGTTCCCACAGCTTCTGGTTGACATCAACCACCACCATGCTCGCGGACGGCCTCAAATGCCAGTTCTGGCCTATTCCTGGTCTACAAATTCCGCTTTTCCCTTTACTAAACTTGTTACAGGTCCATCCAAACCCTTCTGGGCCAGCAAATCCAATTGCCCAGCTTTTGATTTGAATGATTTCAGGCCGACTTAACTCGTACATGGTACCCTACGTCCTTCTTCTTCTTTGGCCCTCTAATTCTTTTCTAGTGGTCTTCTGGTTTTCGATTTTTTAGGCTCAAATCCTCCCAACTACTTCAAATTCTTCGGCGCACTTCAAATTTATACTTCAACACAAGCACTCGACATCCTTCTCCCACTCAAGATAGCTCTTCACTTCTATCACCTCCTGCAAACCCTGGCTACTGCACTGAACACAATGCCCATACCGACCTTCATGATCTGCGGCCGGCCCTTCAAGTCTAAACGCCATTTATGCTTCGCGCCGTGAACTCTGGTCATATTCTTTCCAACCTATGCTTTAAAATCGCTCAGGGTGTGAGATTTGAATGCCTGGGGCCCTTTACTTCGTCAAACCTGCCTTCCTACCTTACCTCGACGGAAACTATCTTCAAATTCACTCACTGCCCCAGTTTTGTCTCGAGGTTTGTGTTTCCATGCTTATCTCAAGCATCCTAACCTGAGCTCACAGAGACTCGTCAACTGCCTCGAATTACTCGTCCATTGACTTCACTTCAATGGTATGTACTTGTTCATCTCAATTTTCGTTGAGCCGCTAACTTGGTTTCCTAGAATTGACTCGTCCTTTATTGACTGTCTCCGATCCCCGGCTGGCTCGCGACTGCTCGCACCAGCATCGATGCCGCACTCAAAGTACCTCCAAACGCATGCCGGCCTCGACCGACTTTCCTCGCGCCGAGTCCGCCGAGACTATCGTCAAATTGACTGTGCTTCGCGGATCTACTTCAGTACTAGTGCAAGTGCTCTTTCATTTATAGCTCTACCATTGACAAGTCTACTGACCTGGTCTCACAGATCTTCGTCCTGTACTTCCCCTTTCAATACCTTGCTTGAACGCACCTTAGCTTTGGCTTGATGACTTGGAGATTTACTTTGGACTTCAACTGCGCGCTCTCCAACCTTACCGGTACCCAGGTTCAACAAACTCTCAAAACTTGCTTCTTGCGGTGGTATGAAATTCGTCTCAAGCCCTTCAACGCGTCGGTTTCAGCTCTTCAACGCCGACTGACTCACCTGACCCACATCCCACCCAAATTTACGCGAAAACTATTGCCCATTTGACTGAAATGTAGATTGATCCCCAAGGTGTGTTTCGTTGTACTTCCTTTCTTGAGGCAAAAAATTCAAAAGAAAGGCAAAAAGTAGTGAAAAATGTTTAAAATTTTCACCTCCTTTTTCGCTGAAAAATGTCTGAAAACCCAACAACATTTTTCACCGTAAATTGTGCTGAAAAATTTGAATCTTCCAACCAGTGTATTGTTTTCAATGATACTTACCTTCCTTCAGATCTCAAACATGTCCCTCGAGCCACTTTTTTCGACTCAACTGCCTTCAACGCCGTTTTGTTGCGCCGTTCACTTTCCGCCGAGACTATTGTCGATGTGACCCGACATGTAAGATTTTGCTCGAATCCGTTCTATTATATGGCCTTTTCAATGATTTTGACCCTCTTTCAAATCCCCAGTAAGTCCTTTAATCCACTTAAACTCGGCATCAACTCGAACTCAGCGCGTGTTTCTCCCAATTAATAAATAATTGACTTTCACCTCGAGACTCTCGCCAATCTTTCTCACCTCAAGACTCTCCTTCAACGTGTGTATCCTTTCATTACTACCGTTACCTTGATACTGACTGATAAAACACTTCAGACTACTCTCGAACTCAGTCCGGCAAATAGTCGCGTATCCAGTTCAACGATGCCCCGACTCAAAATTCTCACTCCGGCCGATCGCTCACACGGGATTCCTACGCCTCCAAACGAATCCAATGTCTTATTCAAGTTCGACTTACAACTGCTTCAATGGTACGTATCTTTCCAATCTTTACCCGCTCAGCATTTTATTCAATCAAGACTGGCCTGGCAAAGCCAAGATTAATGGGACCTAGATTGACTTGCAGATTACAACACACTTCAAGCTGTTCCTTTAATTTGCCTCCAACCCGTTCAATGGTGCGCATTTTTCCGAGTTTTTACCGTTCTACCTTAACGTTGATTTAGTTCTCAAGACTTGTGTCTCGCGATGGTGCAAGTACTAAATTCGCTTCAAGGCCTTCAACATGTCGATTCAACCCCTTCAAGGCCGACTGACTTGCGGATTTCGCACCAAAATTATGGCTTGACTGGACGTGGACTCGGAGATTATCGACAATCTTGCGGGCCGTTTGACTGCCTCGTTGTACTGCAAGGTGTGTGTCTTCGTTGAGCATCCTTGGCGTGGTATTGACCCTTCTCAGGCTTGCTTCGTTGCGGAATAAAGTTGAAGAGTACTTACTATGCATGTATCGTCTCAAGGTAAGCATCGTTCATCCTTCAAATATTCTTACCTCCAATAAAACCCAGTTGCAGCTTCAACTAGGAGGGTCACGTCCTTCAACCCAATAAGCCACGAGTATTCGTTCATTCATTTAACTAGTCTCATTCAGATATGTACCGAGACCATTCAACGAAGGTGTGCTCCGAGTTTATTCATCCATTTCTTCGCACTCCATTTTTGTACATACTTACATGAATCTATCTACTTTGACCTGCAATGTATCGTCACGTCGAACCTACGCTGGAGGAATGTGCACGAGGTTGAGTTGAACTCAACCTCACTTTAGTCTTGGCATACACATTCGCGCTCGATCCTTTTCTCTTTTTCTCGTTATCTTTTCTCATTCCAAGTTACAAGCTGTGCTGATCTTACTTCCAGCCCGGCCTTTCCAAGTCGAAATCAACACTTGCAAGGTCTCGATGGATAGGTTTCCCACTCGACGGACGGAGGTATGTTATATTTTATTTCGCTCATTTTATCTATTGGGACGCGGGCACAGGCGTGTAAAGTTTTCGACGGTTCAATGGTATGCCTGAACCGTCGAAGCATTACTTCGACACCGTACTTACAATTATCCTCTTATAATTAATCCCAACTCATCGTCCCTTCCTTACTGACCTCTCTCAACAGCACCACTCACCCTGCATACAAGCTGTGCCCAATCCGCATCCACATCCACATCCACATCCACATCCATACAACACAGCCCGGTCAAGTTCAAACTTCAGCAACACTTGGATATGTGAGTTCTTTCCCTTCATTCCGTTTCCTCCCGCTCACACTAGCGTCGACGTCTTACCTTGCATCACCCAGCCTCAAGTCCTCGACGTTCAAGTCTTCGATCTCCGGCCTTCAACGCTCAACGTCCGTTCAACTAGAGTCCGAGCAACTCGAATTTAAATTGGCGCTCCGAACCCTTCCTCCGTATGTACCTCCCACCTTCACTTTACCCGAGCTCACTTCCTTACATCCAGTTACAGAACTTCTCTGCAACTCCGAATCCAACACAACCGAGTCCCGGTACGCACATTCATTCAATCCAGCAAATACAAGTACTTGTTTTATTCACCTTGGGATTAGACTATCCGCGCAGCGCGTCGCGGCTTCAAGACCTCCGCACAATTCATTCACCCTCAATACACCCCAGCACTTTGTATGGAATTCCTCGCTTCTCAAGCCCGTGGTACGTTCCGCTCCTCAGAATTCCCCGCTAGTTTGCTCATGATTTTTGAATGCAGACAAAGTTTCATTTATTCAAGTCCTACAGTACGTACAAATTATCCTGTACGCTTACGCTCCGCCCGAAACGGCGCGCGGTCCCAGCCCGCGCGCGTTCCTGCGAATGCTTCATTCGCCGTCGAATCCCACTCTGCGCAACGCGGTCAAATGTGATTTGCGACGGTACGCGACGGCATCGCGCGAATGCGTGCGTTGCCGCCGCGGACGTGTGGAAGTGGGAAGTGGGGAAGATGGAGATGGGGCTGGGAACGGAGATGAGGGTGGGCAGACTGCGCAGGCACATGCACCTCGCTTCGACTCGGGACTGCACGCCGCCGCGGAATCGAGCAGCGGGTGCAGATACGCCGCCACGCCGCGCGGCGTTGTTCTGCAAACTCCGTGCTGCGTGGCAGGAATTTGGTATGCGCAACGCTGCTGACGACGTGGGGAGTAGTAGAGAGGGCGGGATCGGCATGCGCGCTGCTGACGCGGGGATACGGGAGAGAGGGCGGTGATGAGCGCGCCGCGGACGCGGGGATACGAGGAGGGAGAGGGCATGGATGGGGCGGATGGGCCGTGCCGTGGTGTGCCGCCAAAATTCGATTCGGGCGCGCTGTGGGGACGTGGTAGCGAGGGGGGCGGGATGCGCGGGGCGGAGACGAGGGGATAGAGGAGGGAGAGGGCGTGGATAGGGCGGATGGCCGGTGTGCGGCGTAAAATTCGACTCGGGCGCGCGGCGCAACCCGGAGGCTGCATGCATCGCGAGGGGGGGAGATTCGCGCTGCAGCTGGCAGAGCTGACGGTGTGCCGTTTGAGTGCGCGCCGGCGATTGATGAGAGGGTGGAGATGGGAGGCAAGGGTAAAAGGAGGAGGGAGGAGGAATGGGCGGGCACACTGTAAGCAGGACGGGACGCACCGGAAAGCGCGGGGAAGGACGATGGCGCTGTACATTGCGTATGTTGCCCACCATGAGCAACTGCGCACGGCGCAAGTTTTCGTCAGAGGGAGAGAGAACAAAGGTGAATGGGCAACGCACCGCGAGTTTCTCCGGCTCCAAAAGCTGGCTCCATTTGCGATGCGCGGTGAAGCGGGAAACTGTGAGAGGGGAACGAGTCAGCGTAAGGTTACTAGTCATTTGCGTGATTGAGGCGGTCGTGTGTGCGATGGGGGGCGGTAGTCTGCAGGCGGCGGCGTCGTCGATGGGATGGAATGGGCGGAGGGTGTTGAAATGGTGGAGTAAGGTCAAGAGACCGAGGAGGGCAATGATTGGCGAAAACGGCAAAGACTTTGAATAGGAGCGTCGTGTTTTCTTTGCGCGCTGCACGCATGGAGGGAGAGGATAAGACGCGTCAAACATCTGTTGACGCGGCTACCATGATGTTCGCCGGTCTCGCGGGGGCTTACTGCTTGTTACTCACTTCAGTCCTGCGTTATTCGACCATTCTTGCTTATCGGCCAGCTACTACGGCAATTTCAACGATGGTCCATTGACGAACAGCATATTTATGCCCGATGTCGCGTGCCTCGATGCGTGGTCTGCGCAGGCGTTGGCCGCTCAAGCTTCCATCGCTGAAGCCACAAAGGATATCCAACAGCTCGTCTGGGTCGAACAAGAAGCGGTGGAACCGAGTCTAATGGCTGCGACTCGTTCGTTCCGGAACGAGTTCGATGCGTTCCTGCATCGGCTCTCTAGGCCCAAGCATGCACAGGGCCAAGAAGTGCTGGGTGTCCCAGAGCGCAAGATGGGGTACGAGCTCTTATACCGCACCCCGACCGCCGCCCTGCTCTCCGTCTCAGCAGCGACTGCCCGGTCAATCGACACCATCCTCCCCCGCTTCTGGAAGTCTACGCTCGTCTCTACGACCCCCGTTAGCTTCCTCCCGGTGCCCGCAGACGCTTTGAAACACGTCAAGCACGTCCTTTCGACCCTCGAGTTCAACCCTGAAATTGCCGCAATTGTGGATAGCATTAGCGTGCCCCAGATGATAAACGACATTCGTTTCCTGACGGGTGAGGACGGTGTCTCCGGCATCATGTCGCGTCACTCCTTCTCTGAGGGTTCTCGGGTCGCGGCCGATTGGTTAAAGGTATGTCGCATTTTACATTCCTGATCATCGACCAATGAACCCTGTTTGTAAGAGCCGCTTCGAGGATACTGGCGCGACGTGCGAGCTGCAGCCATTCCTCTTGGGTTTTGCGCCCAATGTCATTTGGTAAGCTTGACTTTCTCTACTTGGGACCAAACTCATATTATATCCCAGCGCCTATCCGTCTACGGTTAATACCAGCGCAACAGTCCTGCTCAGCGCGCACTACGACAGCCGAGGCTCCTTCGGGAGCACCCGCGCGCCTGGTGGAGACGACAACGGTTCGGGCACCATGGCTCTCCTCGCAATTGCCCGCACGATCGCGCGGAAGGGAATCAAGTTCCAGAGCAACGTACAGCTTGCCGCTTTCGCGGGCGAGGAGCAGGGCTTGCTCGGTTCCAAGGCTTATGCGCGTAAGCGGGTTCCTTTAGCTTTGCTTTCTTCTTCGTCTTATTTCGCCATCCACAGGCAAAATGCGCGATATTGACGCTAACATCACCGTCATGATCCAGGCTGACATGCTCGCATACCGTGCTGAGGGTAACTTTTGAATTATCCTCGTCCGACAATAGCTAACCGCAGCGTAGGAGAGCCGCCCCAATTGGGCTTGCCTTTGACGTGGGCTGCCCGTTTGTTTCTTTTCGACGCATTTTAACTTTCACTAATAGCATCGGCACGACGGAAGTCACCCAACTCGTCGCGAACGTCTCCGGCATCTACAGCCCCGAGCTCCGCGTCGGCTTCACCACGGTTCGTCTCTCCTCATTTCACTGTATTCATAGATATCTCATTTCAAGCAGGCGTGCTGCAGTGACCACCAGTCCTTCCACGAGCAAGGATTCCCCGCCACCCAGGTCTTCGAGCGCGCCGGGCCCAGTTCGTCGTCTCTCCTTGTCCCTCCTCACCCAACCTGATTGTTATTGTCTTGCAGTCGCGGATCCGATGTACCACAACAGCGGTGACCTGAGTGACCGCGAGGGGTACGACTTTGACCAGGTCAAGTCGATTGCGAAGGTTCAGGTGCGTGGATTTGCCTCCCTGCGAGTTACACGAATGCTGAGGACTGAACTGCTAGCTCGCGACGCTGTTACATTCCGCCGGATACGAACTTTAGATTTATCGTATTTCGTGTGTAATCATACCACTGTCGAATTAATTACTGGTCTGCTGCTGCGTAGGCTCGATACCAGCCTCTCTAGTATATCTTGCGTGAAATCTGAGGACAGATCACGGATACTATAGAGTCCTGCGATGGTTATACACATTTATTACTATGGATCTATCGAATTAAGCAGCAAATCAAGGGGATTCCTCCTTATATCCCGGCTAAGCTCTCGCGTTTCAGAATCCGTAAGTCTTTGAAGAAATTTTGGTCAGATTTTGGCAATACTCTCGGCGTTCCCGAAGGTCTGGCGTACGGGATGAGCTTCCCGGGGGCGTGGACTGGGCATATGCGAAATGAAAGGGTCTTACCGTGCTGGGGTATCGCGGTGAGTCTAGAAATTCCAGAGTTAGAAATTGAAGGAGCGACTTGCCGCTCTGGCCCGAGATGCCCGAAGGTTGGTTCGAATCTGAGAGGGCGTCAAAAATGAAGGCAATGTGAAGAAATACGAACTTACCCTGGAACTCGTAGGTGTCCTCGTTGCTATACCAAAATGTTATTCTAATTTGTCATGGGCAAAGTGGCAGTCAGCAACCTGGACGATGAAGAACAAAACCAACCAAGGAAGAAGGGTCAGGTGTGTGGTTCCATTGTGGGTAGTCGTTGGCCTGCTGTGTGGTGAAGGAAAGGCAGCGGAGGAGGAGGAGGAGAAGTGGGGGATAGTGGTGGTACGGGAACAAGAGGTATTGTTGGTTCGTGTGTCATGTTGCTGTTGCTCGTCCGGTGGAATCAATGGAAATTTACGCGGTTGTGTTGTGAGAATGTAGTCGATACGCACCGGAAGTCGGAACTCGCTTCTGGGGTGTGATTTGTTTAGAGACTTGACTCCCGTTGGAGTGCAGGTAATTATTTATGCATTAGGTATAGCATGCAGATGAGGGCGCGCGGTGGAAAATGTGAATTTGTGAGCAGCTTGAACTGCAGTTCGCCCGGGAGAGTTGAGTTCCGCGTGTTCCGTGTGTATGAATATATTGGTTTGACCCTAGCGCTTGGCATGGTTTCACGTCGGTACGCGCATTGATACAGTATGTAATTTTTTTTGTCTCTTACCAGTGTGGTTGAAAGCTTTCAAAGCGGGTTGACTTAAATTGCAAGGGAGGTAAGTGGTGAGCTGCACGAAAGTCCATGTTTCAACGTGGAGAACGGATGGACGGTCCCGACCGTCCCGTCCAACATTCACGTTGATTACGTTCCGGGGATAGATGTGAGAACGAATTTGAACGAGTCGTCACGGATCCGGGGTTTCAACATTGTGTGATTGCTGAAATGTATGGATGAATTATCGCCGACGGGGCGGAAGAACAGTGAGTGGCATTAAACCGACAGGTAGTACTTACCCGACAACATGGATGTACACAAGAAAGAGTTTTGAACAACGCCGCTTCGCGGCGCCTTGCTCCCCGTAAAATGCCTGAGCGGACATCGAGACGCAGTCTTGCGTGTGTAGGGGTCGTGTGCCTGCCGACGGCGAAAAAAAGCTTTGAAGAAGGGCGCAAAAAGGTGTAAAAAGTGCATTCCAAATGAAAGTTAAATCAGGCTGGAAACTGCACTAAAACACCGCTCGCGGGAACGCGATACATATAGTAATCGCTGTTCGGCGCCGCTGCGCGGCGCCTCAGTACGCTGGAACAGCCTCAAGCAGTGTGAACACGATTCTTCGCGCTAGAGCACGCCGCGTGCCTGCCGGCGGCCAAAAAGTTTTGAAAAAAAAGCTGAAAAAAAATGTCAGAAGTGGGTTCAGAATGAAAATGGAATCAAGGTAAAATGTGTACCAGAAGGCCGCTCGCGGGAACGCGATACATATAGTCTTCGCTGTCGGCGCCGCTGCGCGGCGCCTCCGGGGGTCCAAAACATTGCAGATGGGGCGCGTGATCACGGAGAATCGCGCGTCGAGGGGGTACTTGCCTGCCGGCGGCCAAAGGGTTTGAAAAAAAGCTTGAGGACAAGAGAGGTAAATGTGATTAGAGCCACCTTGAATTCGCCTGAAATACGTACCACAACCTGGTTCACGGGAACACGCTACATATATCAACGCTGTTCGGGCCGCCGGAGTCTTGTCAAGGCCCCAACATTGCAAACTTGCAGGGATCAGTGAGGAGTCCGAATTTAGAAGGCTTCCGCTTTGCGGTGGGTGTGGCCAGGAAGTTTCGCGCGAGACTCGGAGTTGGAAAGGTTCCGAAATTCAGCCAGAGTACATAGAGGTTGAAGGCCACCGGTTCAACACCAGTTCAATTTGGATTAGTAGGATTACCGACCTTGGGTGAATGAGAGCAGAGCAGAGAGGAGGGAGGGATGCGGGGTGTGCGCAAGAAAGAGTGGAGACCCTGAAGCGGAGGAATCAAGATACGTAAGAGATCAAATGCGGCTGTGGGATCAAAATTGTAAAAATACTCAGAACGCGGGAAGGACGTTGACAATCAGCAATAATGTGCTGAGTGAGCGATACACTACGCCAAGACCGTCGGAGAGCCGAGAAGAGCGTGGAAAGCGGAGTTTTCCATGCGAGATTCAAAGTTGAAACAGCCACCAATTTTATGTCGACGGACCGCGTCGCGTGTTAATTGGCCCCATTTGCCTGACCTCCATGGATAATATGGCAGAGTGATAGTGTGTTGTGTCCCGGAATTCTTCATTAGCAGCTTGCCTGTGTCGAGCACCGTGGTTGACTTTTTCGGGTCGAGGGCTGTTTTTTTTTTTCGCGGATTTCCAGTCCTCAGCGCCTTAAGATATGCCCGCAAAACAGGCCGTTACACACTATTTTGCCCCAGATTGGCCAATTTTTGCTCTCAGGGCGCCAAAAAAAAATCTCACTACGCGACGGCGTTTCCAATTTGGCGCATTTCCTTTCATTTTCTCAATCTCACTCACCTCAACTCCACCACGCACCTAAAAAAGGAAATTTGCTTCGCCGATTTTGGCAAGGTCGAGTTTGGGGAGCTGCAGGTTAAGCTCGGCTGAGCTTACGTATCAATACCCAAATCTACCTGTTCTGGGGATAAATGACGCGTCTCCCCGGCGTTCGACACGTCTTATTCTGCACTTCAACTTAAGCCCCTATGTTTGATCAGGTGTTCCAGGGACGGTCCTGCCTCCCGCCAGTCGTCGGAAGTGACGTGATTACATCACTGGTATCCATACCAGAGTCTTGGGACACGGGGACCTCGCTGAGCAGCCCAGCAACCGGAATACAGTGAATCATATTATATTCCGTGTTTGCGGGCTTCTTCGGAAAGGTGGGAGCTATTCCACGTAACATTTTTGATGGTAGATCTTCATCTGACGTGTTTCATCACCACAGTGTCCGCTTGTGGATGTCTGTGAACACTCAGGGCTCAGCACTTCAAAAACGACTTTTTAGCCTCAGCTCTGTAGGTCGAGCGCATAGGCGGAATATACACCGACCATCTCCAGCACATTCAAGATGTAATTTTGTTTCTTCAGTTTCTGTTTCCCCCGCACCGTTCTGTCGAGGAGCTCGGCAAAGTTCAACCATGTCCGTTTGGGGACATACGTGAGTAATTCATCCCAGTGTCCTGCACGGTGATCTTGTTCCGCGTCGCGCGGTTTACTGCGGGCTGATTCAGCGCTGCGTCACCGGGCGCAAGCGTATAAGTACCCACCGTACTTTCTCAATTCCTCAGTCAACTTTTTCCTCCCACTTTCTCATACTCTCGCCCTCGACTCATCGCTCTTCGATTCACCCCGAATTGATTCAGTCATCATTCTCCACCGCAATTCAGCCCTACGTCGATGTCCCTTCGCCCTCGACGCCGACTTTCACCTTCGCCGGCAACATTCGGCCGAATTCGGCGCGGGTTCCCACAGCTTCTGGTTGACATCAACCACCACCATGCTCGCGGACGGCCTCAAATGCCAGTTCTGGCCTATTCCTGGTCTACAAATTCCGCTTTTCCCTTTACTAAACTTGTTACAGGTCCATCCAACCCTTATGGGCCAGCAATCCAATTGCCCAGCTTTTGATTTGAATGATTCAGGCCCGACTTAACTCGTAACATGGTACCCATACGTCCTTCTTTCTTCTTGGCCCTCTAATTCTTTTCTAGTGGTCTTCTGGTTTTCGATTTTTTAGGCTCAATCCTCCACAACTACTTCAAATCTTCGGCGCACTTCAAATTTATACTTCAACACAAGCACTCGACATCCTTCTCCCACTCAAGATAGCCTCTTCACTTCTATCACCTCCTGCAAAACCCTGGCTACTGCACTGAACACAATGCCCATACCGACCTTCATGTATCTGCGGCCGGCCCTTCAAGTCTAAACGCCATTTATGCTTCGCGCCCGTGAACTCTGGTCATATTCTCCAACCCTATGCTTTTTAAAATCGCTCAGGGTGTGAGATTTGAATGCCTGGGGCACTTTACTTCGTCAAACCTGCCCTTCCTACCTTACTCGACGGAAACTATCTTCAAATTCACTCACTGCCCCCAGTTTTGTCTCGAGGTTTGTGTTTCCATGCTTATCTCAAGGCATCCCTAACTGAGCTCACAGAGACTCGTCAACTGCCCTCGAATTACTCGTCCATTGACTTCACTTCCAATGGTATGTACTTGTTCATCTCAATTTTCGTTGAGCCGCTAACTTGGTTTTCCTAGAATTGACTCGTCCTTTATGACTGTCTCCGATCCCCGGCTGGCTCGCGACTGCTCGCACCAGCATCGATGCCGCACTCAAAGTACCTCCAAAAGCATGCCGGCCTCGACCCGACTTTCCTCGCGCCGAGTCCGCCGAGACTATCGTCAAATTGACTGTGCTTCGCGGATCTACTTCAGTACTAGTGCAAGTGCTCTTTCATTTATAGCTCTACCATTGACAAGTCTACTGACCTGGTCTAACAGATCTTCGTCTGTACTTCCCCTTTCAATACCTTGCTTGAACGCACCTTAGCTTTGGCTTGATGACTTGGAGATTTACTTTGGACTTCAACTGCGCGCTCTCCAACCTTACCGGTACCCAGGTTCAACAAACTCTCAAACTTGCTTCTTGCGGTGGTATGAAATTCGTCTCAAGCCCTTCAACGCGTCGGTTTCAGCTCTTCAACGCCGACTGACTCACCTGACCCACATCCCACCCAAATTTACGCGAAAACTATTGCCCATTTGACTGAAATGTAGATTGATCCCCAAGGTGTGTTTCGTTGTACTTCCTTATCACTGGTTGGGAGATTCAAGTTTTTTCAGCACAATTTACGGTGAAAAATGTTGTTTGTTTTTCAGACATTTTTCACTGAAAAAGTAGGTGAAAAACTCAAATCATTTTTACTATTTTTTGAGCTTGAGGCAAAAAATTCAAAAGAAAGGCAAAAAGTAGTGAAAAATGTTTAAAATTTTCACCTCCTTTTTCGCTGAAAAATGTCTGAAAACCCAACAACATTTTTCACCGTAAATTGTGCTGAAAAATTTGAATCTTCCAACCAGTGTATTGTTTTCAATGATACTTACCTTCCTTCAGATCTCAAACATGTCCCTCGAGCCACTTTTTTCGACTCAACTGCCTTCAACGCCGTTTTGTTGCGCCGTTCACTTTCCGCCGAGACTATTGTCGATGTGACCCGACATGTAAGATTTTGCTCGAATCCGTTCTATTATATGGCCTTTTCAATGATTTTGACCCTCTTTCAAATCCCCAGTAAGTCCTTTAATCCACTTAAACTCGGCATCAACTCGAACTCAGCGCGTGTTTCTCCCAATTAATAAATAATTGACTTTCACCTCGAGACTCTCGCCAATCTTTCTCACCTCAAGACTCTCCTTCAACGTGTGTATCCTTTCATTACTAACGTTACCTTGATACTGACTGATAAAACACTTCAGACTACTCTCGAACTCAGTCCGGCAAATAGTCGCGTATCCAGTTCAACGATGCCCCGACTCAAAATTCTCACTCCGGCCGATCGCTCACACGGGATTCCTACGCCTCCAAACGAATCCAATGTCTTATTCAAGTTCGACTTACAACTGCTTCAATGGTACGTATCTTTCCAATCTTTACCCGCTCAGCATTTTATTCAATCAAGACTGGCCTGGCAAAGCCAAGATTAATGGGACCTAGATTGACTTGCAGATTACAACACACTTCAAGCTGTTCCTTTAATTTGCCTCCAACCCGTTCAATGGTGCGCATTTTTCCGAGTTTTTACCGTTCTACCTTAACGTTGATTTAGTTCTCAAGACTTGTGTCTCGCGATGGTGCAAGTACTAAATTCGCTTCAAGGCCTTCAACATGTCGATTCAACCCCTTCAAGGCCGACTGACTTGCGGATTTCGCACCAAAATTATGGCTTGACTGGACGTGGACTCGGAGATTATCGACAATCTTGCGGGCCGTTTGACTGCCTCGTTGTACTGCAAGGTGTGTGTCTTCGTTGAGCATCCTTGGCGTGGTATTGACCCTTCTCAGGCTTGCTTCGTTGCGGAATAAAGTTGAAGAGTACTTACTATGCATGTATCGTCTCAAGGTAAGCATCGTTCATCCTTCAAATATTCTTACCTCCAATAAAACCCAGTTGCAGCTTCAACTAGGAGGGTCACGTCCTTCAACCCAATAAGCCACGAGTATTCGTTCATTCATTTAACTAGTCTCATTCAGATATCTACCGAGACCATTCAACGAAGGTGTGCTCCGAGTTTATTCATCCATTTCTTCGCACTCCATTTTTGTACATACTTACATGAATCTATCTACTTTGACCTGCAATGTATCGTCACGTCGAACCTACGCTGGAGGAATGTGCACGAGGTTGAGTTGAACTCAACCTCACTTTAGTCTTGGCATACACATTCGCGCTCGATCCTTTTCTCTTTTTCTCGTTATCTTTTCTCATTCCAAGTTACAAGCTGTGCTGATCTTACTTCCAGCCCGGCCTTTCCAAGTCGAAATCAACACTTGCAAGGTCTCGATGGATAGGTTTCCCACTCGACGGACGGAGGTATGTTATATTTTATTTCGCTCATTTTATCTATTGGGACGCGGGCACAGGCGTGTAAAGTTTTCGACGGTTCAATGGTATGCTGAACCGTCGAAGCATTACTTCGACACCGTACTTACAATTATCCTCTTATAATTAATCCCAACTCATCGTCCCTTCCTTACTGACCTCTCTCAACAGCACCACTCACCCTGCATACAAGCTGTGCCCAATCCGCATCCACATCCACATCCACATCCACATCCATACAACACAGCCCGGTCAAGTTCAAACTTCAGCAACACTTGGATATGTGAGTTCTTTCCCTTCATTCCGTTTCCTCCCGCTCACACTAGCGTCGACGTCTTACCTTGCATCACCCAGCCTCAAGTCCTCGACGTTCAAGTCTTCGATCTCCGGCCTTCAACGCTCAACGTCCGTTCAACTAGAGTCCGAGCAACTCGAATTTAAATTGGCGCTCCGAACCCTTCCTCCGTATGTACCTCCCACCTTCACTTTACCCGAGCTCACTTCCTTACATCCAGTTACAGAACTTCTCTGCAACTCCGAATCCAACACAACCGAGTCCCGGTACGCACATTCATTCAATCCAGCAAATACAAGTACTTGTTTTATTCACCTTGGGATTAGACTATCCGCGCAGCGCGTCGCGGCTTCAAGACCTCCGCACAATTCATTCACCCTCAATACACCCCAGCACTTTGTATGGAATTCCTCGCTTCTCAAGCCCGTGGTACGTTCCGCTCCTCAGAATTCCCCGCTAGTTTGCTCATGATTTTTGAATGCAGACAAAGTTTCATTTATTCAAGTCCTACAGTACGTACAAATTATCCTGTACGCTTACGCTCCGCCCGAAACGGCGCGCGGTCCCAGCCCGCGCGCGTTCCTGCGAATGCTTCATTCGCCGTCGAATCCCACTCTGCGCAACGCGGTCAAATGTGATTTGCGACGGTACGCGACGGCATCGCGCGAATGCGTGCGTTGCCGCCGCGGACGTGTGGAAGTGGGAAGTGGGGAAGATGGAGATGGGGCTGGGAACGGAGATGAGGGTGGGCAGACTGCGCAGGCACATGCACCTCGCTTCGACTCGGGACTGCACGCCGCCGCGGAATCGAGCAGCGGGTGCAGATACGCCGCCACGCCGCGCGGCGTTGTTCTGCAAACTCCGTGCTGCGTGGCAGGAATTTGGTATGCGCAACGCTGCTGACGTGGGGACGTAGTAGAGAGGGCGGGATCGGCATGCGCGCTGCTGACGCGGGGATACGGGAGAGAGGGCGGTGATGAGCGCGCCGCGGACGCGGGGATACGAGGAGGGAGAGGGCATGGATGGGGCGGATGGGCCGTGCCGTGGTGTGCCGCCAAAATTCGATTCGGGCGCGCTGTGGGGACGTGGTAGCGAGGGTGGGGCGGGATGCGCGGGGCGGAGACGAGGGGATACGAGGAGGGAGAGGGCGTGGATAGGGCGGATGGCCGGTGTGCGGCGTAAAATTCGACTCGGGCGCGCGGCGCAACCCGGAGGCTGCATGCATCGCGAGGGGGGGAGATTCGCGCTGCAGCTGGCAGAGCTGACGGTGTGCCGTTTGAGTGCGCGCCGGCGATTGATGAGAGGGTGGAGATGGGAGGCAAGGGTAAAAGGAGGAGGGAGGAATGGGCGGGCACACTTTAAGCAGGACGGGACGCACCGGAAAGCGCGGGGAAGGACGACGGCGCTGTACATTGCGAATGTTGAGCAACTGCGCACGGCGCAAGTTTTCGTCAGAGGGAGAGAGAACAAAGGTGAATGGGCAACGCACCGCGAGTTTCTCCGGCTCCAAAAGCTGGCTCCATTTGCGATGCGCGGTGAAGCGGGAAACTGTGAGAGGGGAACGAGTCAGCGTAAGGTTACTAGTCGTTTGCGTGATTGAGGCGGTCCTGTGCGCGATGGGGGGCGGTAGTCTGCAGGCGGCGGCGTCGTCGATGGGAGGCTGGGAGGCGGAATGGGCGGAGGGTGTTGAAATGGTGGAGTAAGTTCAAGAGACCGAGGAGGGCAATGATTGGCAAAAACGGCAAAGACTTTGAATAGGAGCGTCGTGTTTTCTTTGCGCGCTGCACGCATGGAGGGAGAGGATAAGACGCGTCAAACATCACAGCCACCGCCTATCTGTTGACGCGGCTACGGGTTTTACTGCTTGTTACTCACTTCAGTCCTGCGTTATTCGACCATTCTTGCTTATCGGCCAGCTACTACGGCAATTTCAACGATGGTCCATTGACGAACAGCATATTTCTGCCCGATGTCGCGTGCCTCGATGCGTGGTCTGCGCAGGCGTTGGCCGCTCAAGCTTCCATCGCTGAAGCCACGAAGGATATCCAACAGCTTGTCTGGGTCGAACAAGAAGCGGTGGAACCGAGCCTAATGGCTGCGACTCGCTCGTTCCGGAACGAGTTCGATGCGTTCCTGCATCGGCTCTCTAGGCCCAAGCATGCACGGGGCCAAGAAGTGCTGGGTGTCCCAGAGCGCAAGATGGGGTACGAGCTCTTATACCGCACCCCGACCGCCGCCCTGCTCTCCGTCTCGGCAGCGACTGCCCGGTCAATCGACACCATCCTCCCCCGCTTCTGGAAGTCTACGCTCGTCTCTACGACCCCCGTTAGCTTCCTCCCCGTGCCCGCCGACGCTGTGAAACACGTCAAGCACATCCTTTCGACCCTCGAGTTCAATCCTGAAATTGCCGCAATTGTGGATAGCATTAGCGTGCCCCAGATGATAAACGACATTCGTTTCCTGACGGGTGAGGACGATGTCTCCGGCATCATGTCGCGTCACTCCTTCTCTGACGGTTCTCGGGTCGCGGCCGATTGGTTAAAGGTATGTAGCATTTTGCATTCCTGATCATCGACCAATGAACCCTGTTTGTAGAGCCGCTTCGAGGATACCGGCGCGACGTGCGAGCCGCAGCCGTTCCTCTTGGGTTTCGCGCCCAATGTCATCTGGTAAGCTTGACTTTCTCTTTCTACTCGGGACCAAGCTCATATTATATTCCAGCGCCTATCCGTCTACGGTTAATACCAGCGCAACAGTCCTTCTCAGCTCGCACTACGACAGCCGCGGCTCCTTTGGGAGCACCCGCGCGCCTGGTGGAGACGACGACGGTTCGGGCACCATGGCTCTCCTCGCAATTGCCCGCACGATCGCGCGGAAGGGAATCAAGTTCCAGAGCAACGTACAGCTTGCCGCTTTCGCGGGCGAGGAGCAGGGCTTGCTCGGTTCCAAGGCTTATGCGCGTAAGCGGGTTCCTTTAGCTTTGCTTTCTTCTTCGTCTTATTTCGCCATCCACAGGCAAAATGCGCGATATTGACGCTAACATCACCGTCATGATCCAGGCTGACATGCTCGCATACCGTGCTGAGGGTAACTTTTGAATTATCCTCGTCCGACAATAGCTAACCGCAGCGCAGGAGAGCCGCCCCAATTGGGCTTGCCTTTGACGTGAGCTGCCCGTTTGTTTCTTTTCAGCGCACTTTTAACTTTCACTAATAGCGTCGGTACGACGGAAGTCACCCAACTCGTCGCGAACGTCTCCGGCATCTACAGCCCCGAGCTCCGTGTCGGCTTCACCACGGTTCGTCTCTCCTCATTTCACTGTATCCATAAATATCTCATTTCCAAGCAGGCATGCTGCAGTGACCACCAGTCCTTCCACGAGCAAGGATTCCCCGCCACCCAGGTCTTCGAGCGCGCCGGGCCCAGTTCGTCTTCTCTCCTTGTCCCTTCACACGACCCTGATTGTATTATTGTCTTGCAGTCGCGGACCCGATGTACCACAACAGCGGCGACCTGAGTGACCGCGAGGGGTACGACTTTGACCAGGTCAAGTCGATTGCGAAGGTTCAGGTGCGTGGATTTGCCTCCCTGCGAGTTACACGAATGCTGAGGACTGAACTGCTAGCTCGCGACGCTGTTACATTCCGCCGGATACGAACTTTAGATTTATCGTATTTCGTGTAATCATACCACTGTCGAATTAATTACTGGTCTGCTGCTGCGTAGGCTCGATACCAGCCTCTCTAGTATATCTTGCGTGAAATCTGAGGACAGATCACGGATACTATAGAGTCCTGCGATGGTTATACACATTTATTACTATGGATCTATCGAATTAAGCAGCAAATCAAGGGGATTCCTCCTTATATCCCGGCTAAGCTCTCGCGTTTCAGAATCCGTAAGTCTTTGAAGAAATTTTGGTCAGATTTTGGCAATACTCTCGGCGTTCCCGAAGGTCTGGCGTACGGGATGAGCTTCCCGGGGGCGTGGACTGGGCATATGCGAAATGAAAGGGTCTTACCGTGCTGGGGTATCGCGGTGAGTCTAGAAATTCCAGAGTTAGAAATTGAAGGAGCGACTTGCCGCTCTCGCCCGAGATGCCCGAAGGTTGGTTCGAATCTGAGAGGGCGTCAAAAATGAAGGCAATGTGAAGAATACGAACTTACCCTGGAACTCGTAGGTGTCCTCGTTGCTATACCAAAATGTTATTATAATTTGTCATGGGCAAAGTGGCAGTCAGCAACCTGGACGATGAAGAACAAAACCAACCAAGGAAGAAGGGTCAGGTGTGTGGTTCCATTGTGGATAGTCGTTGGCCTGCTGTGTGGTGAAGGAAAGGCAGCGGAGGAGGAGGAGGAGACGTGGGGGATAGTGGTGGTACGGGAACAAGAGGTATTGTTGGTTCGTGTGTCATGTTGCTGTTGCTCGTCCGGTGGAATCAATGGAAATTTACGCGGTTGTGTTGTGAGAATGTAGTCGATACGCACCGGAAGTCGGAACTCGCTTCTGGGGTGTGATTTGTTTAGAGACTTGACTCCCGTTGGAGTGCAGGTAATTATTTATGCATTAGGTATAGCATGCAGATGAGGGCGCGCGGTGGAAAATGTGAATTTGTGAGCAGCTTGAACTGCAGTTCGCCCGGGAGAGTTGAGTTCCGCGTGTTCCGTGTGTATGAATATATTGGTTTGACCCTAGCGCTTGGCATGGTTTCACGTCGGTACGCGCATTGATACAGTATGTAATTTTTTTTTGTCTCTTACCAGTGTGGTTGAAAGCTTTCAAAGCGGGTTGACTTAAATTGCAAGGGAGGTAAGTGGTGAGCTGCACGAAAGTCCATGTTTCAACGTGGAGAACGGATGGACGGTCCCGACCGTCCCGTCCAACATTCACGTTGATTACGTTCCGGGGATAGATGTGAGAACGAATTTGAACGAGTCGTCACGGATCCGGGGTTTCAACATTGTGTGATTGCTGAAATGTATGGATGAATTATCGCCGACGGGGCGGAAGAACAGTGAGTGGCATTAAACCGACAGGTAGTACTTACCCGACAACATGGATGTACACAAGAAAGAGTTTTGAACAACGCCGCTTCGCGGCGCCTTGCTCCCCGTAAAATGCCTGAGCGGACATCGAGACGCAGTCTTGCGTGTGTAGGGGTCGTGTGCCTGCCGACGGCGAAAAAAAGCTTTGAAGAAGGGCGCAAAAAGGTGTAAAAAGTGCATTCCAAATGAAAGTTAAATCAGGCTGGAAACTGCACTAAAACACCGCTCGCGGGAACGCGATACATATAGTAATCGCTGTTCGGCGCCGCTGCGCGGCGCCTCAGTACGCTGGAACAGCCTCAAGCAGTGTGAACACGATTCTTCGCGCTAGAGCACGCCGCGTGCCTGCCGGCGGCCAAAAAGTTTTGAAAAAAAAGCTGAAAAAAAATGTCAGAAGTGGGTTCAGAATGAAAATGGAATCAAGGTAAAATGTGTACCAGAAGGCCGCTCGCGGGAACGCGATACATATAGTCTTCGCTGTCGGCGCCGCTGCGCGGCGCCTCCGGGGGTCCAAAACATTGCAAGATGGGGGCGCGTGATCACGGAGAATCGCGCGTCGAGGGGGTACTTGCCTGCCGGCGGCCAAAGGGTTTGAAAAAAAGCTTGAGGACAAGAGAGGTAAATGTGATTAGAGCCACCTTGAATTTCGCCTGAAATACGTACCACAACCTGGTTCACGGGAACACGCTACATATATCAACGCTGTTCGGCCGCCGGAGTCTTGTCACAGGCCCCAAACATTGCAAACTTGCAGGGATCAGTGAGGAGTCCGAATTAGAAGGCTTCCGCTTTGCGGTGGGTGTGGCCAGGAAGTTTCGCGCGAGACTCGGAGTTGGAAAGGTTCCGAAATTCAGCCAGAGTACATAGAGGTTGAAGGCCACCGGTTCAACACCAGTTCAATTTGGATTAGTAGGATACCGACCTGGGTGAATGGGAGAGCAGAGAAGGAGGGAGGGATGCGGGGTGTGCGCAAGAAAGAGTGGAGACCCTGAAAGCGGAGGAATCAAGATACGTAAGAGATCAAATGCGGCTGTGGGATCAAAATTGTAAAAATACTCAGATACGCGGGAAGGACGTTGACAATCAGCAATAATGTGCTGAGTGAGCGATACACTACGCCAAGACCGTCGGAGAGCCGAGAAGAGCGTGGAAAGCGGAGTTTCCATGCGAGATTTCAAAGTTGAACAGCCACCAATTTTATGTCGACGGACCGCGTCGCGTGTTATATTGGCCCCATTTGCCTGACCTCCATGGATAATATGGCAGAGTGATAGTGTGTTGTGTCCCCGGAATTTCTTCATTAGCAGCTTGCCTGTGTTCGAGCACCGTGGTTGACTTTTTCGGGTCGAGGGCTGATTTTTTTTTTCGCGGATTTCCAGTCCTCAGCGCCTTAAGATATGCCCGCAAAACATGCCGTTACACACTATTTTGCCCCAGATTGGCCAATTTTTGCTCTCAGGGCGCCAAAAAAAAATCTCACTACGCGACGGCGTTTCCCAATTTGGCGCATTTCCTTTTTCATCACTCAACTCCACCACGCACCTAAAAAAGGAAATTTTGCTTCGCCGATTTTGGCAAGGTCGAGTTTGGGGAGCTGCAGGTTAAGCTCGGCTGAGCTTACGTATCAATACCCAAATCTACCTGTTCTGGGGATAAATGACGC
This sequence comes from Mycena metata, assembly GCA_029378385.1. Taxonomy (NCBI): domain Eukaryota; kingdom Fungi; phylum Basidiomycota; class Agaricomycetes; order Agaricales; family Mycenaceae; genus Mycena; species Mycena metata. Next base: position 84,677 of record JARKIB010000337.1, on the reverse strand, counting down.
GTCTCCCCGGCGTTCGACACGTCTTATTCTGCACTTCAACTTAAGCCCCTATGTTTGATCAGGTGTTCCAGGGACGGTCCTGCCTCCCGCCAGTCGTCGGAAGTGACGTGATTACATCACTGGTATCCATACCAAGAGTCTTGGGACACGGGGACCTCGCTGAGCAGCCCAGCAACCGGAATACAGTGAATACATATTCCGTGTTTGCGGGCTTCTTCGGAAAGGTGGGAGCTATTCCACGTAACATTTTTGATGGTAGATCTTCATCTGACGTGTTTCATCACCACAGTGTCCGCTTGTGGATGTCTGTGAACACTCAGGGCTCAGCACTTCAAAAACGACTTTTTAGCCTCAGCTCTGTAGGTCGAGCGCATAGGCGGAATATACACCGACCATCTCCAGCACATTCAAGATGTAATTTTGTTTCTTCAGTTTCTGTTTCCCCCCGCACCGTTCTGTCGAGGAGCTCGGCAAAGTTCAACCATGTCCGTTTGGGGACATACGTGAGTAATTCATCCCAGTGTCCTGCACGGTGATCTTGTTCCGCGTCGCGCGGTTACTGCGGGCTGATTCAGCGCTGCGTCACCGGGCGCAAGCGTATAAGTACCCACCGTACTTTCTCAATTCCTCAGTCAACTTTTTCCTCCCACTTTCTCATACTCTCGCCCTCGACTCATCGCTCTTCGATTCACCCCGAATTGATTCAGTCATCATTCTCCACCGCAATTCAGCCCTACGTCGACGTCCCTTCGCCCTCGACGCCGACTTTCACCTTCGCCGGCAACATTCGGCCGAATTCGGCGCGGGTTCCCACAGCTTCTGGTTGACATCAACCACCACCATCTTGCTCGCGGACGGCCTCAAACGCCAGTTCTGGCCTATTCCTGGTCTACAAATTCCGCTTTTCCCCTTACTAAACTTGTTACAGGTCCATCCAAACCCTCCAACAAGATTCTGGGCCAGCAAATCCAATTGCCCAGCTTTTGATTTGAATGATTTCAGGCCGACTTAACTCGTACATGGTACCCTACGTCCTTCTTCTTCTTTGGCCCTCTAATTATTTTCTAGTGGTCTTCTGGTTTTCGATTTTTTAGGCTCAAATCCTCCCAACTACTTCAAATTCTTCGGCGCACTTCAAATTTATACTTCAACACAAGCACTCGACATCCTTCTCCCACTCAAGATAGCTCTTCACTTCTATCACCTCCTGCAAACCCTGGCTACTGCACTGAACACAATGCCCATACCGACCTTCATGATCTGCGGCCGGCCCTTCAAGTCTAAACGCCATTTATGCTTCGCGCCGTGAACTCTGGTCATATTCTTTCCAACCTATGCTTTAAAATCGCTCAGGGTGTGAGATTTGAATGCCTGGGGCCCTTTACTTCGTCAAACCTGCCTTCCTACCTTACCTCGACGGAAACTATCTTCAAATTCACTCACTGCCCCAGTTTTGTCTCGAGGTTTGTGTTTCCATGCTTATCTCAAGCATCCTAACCTGAGCTCACAGAGACTCGTCAACTGCCTCGAATTACTCGTCCATTGACTTCACTTCAATGGTATGTACTTGTTCATCTCAATTTTCGTTGAGCCGCTAACTTGGTTTCTTAGAATTGACTCGTCCTTGATTGACTGTCTCCGATCCCCGGCTGGCTCGCGGCTGCTCGCACCAGCATCGATGCCGCACTCAAAGTACTAGTACCTCCAAACGCATGCCGGCCTCGACCGACTTTCCTCGCGCCGAGTCCGCCGAGGCTATCGTCAAATTGACTGTGCTTCGCGGATCTACTTCAGTACTAGTGCAAGTGCTCTTTCATTTATAGCTGTACCATTGACAAGTCTACTGACCTGGTCTCACAGATCTTCGTCCTGTACTTCCCCTTTCAATACCTTGCTTGAACGCACCTTAGCTTTGGCTTGATGACTTGGAGATTTACTTTGGACTTCAACTGCGCGCTCTCCAACCTTACCGGTACCCAGGTTCAACAAACTCTCAAAACTTGCTTCTTGCGGTGGTATGAAATTCGTCTCAAGCCCTTCAATGCGTCGGCTTCAACCCTTCAACGCCGACTGACTCACCTGACCCACGTCCCACCCAAACTTACGCGGAAACTATCGCCCATTTGACTGAAATGTAGATTGGCTCCCAAGATGTGTTTCGTTGTATTTCCTTATCGTTTTCAATGATACTTACCTTCCTTCAGATCTCAAACATGTCCCTCGAGCCACTTTTTTCGACTCAACTGCCTTCAACGCCGTTTTGTTGCGCCGTTCACTTTCCGCCGAGACTATTGTCAATGTGACCCGACATGTAAGATTTTGCTTGGGTCCGTTCTATTATATGGCCTTTTCAATGATTTTGACCCTCTTTCAAATCCCCAGTAAGTCCTTTAATCCACTTAAACTCGACTCATGTTCGGCGTCAACTCGAACTCGGCGCGTGTTTCTCCCAATTAATAAATAATCGACCTTTACATCGAGACTCTCACCAATCTTTCTCATCTCAAGACTCCTCCTTCAACATATGTCCTTTCGTTAGTAACGTTGCCTTGATACTGATAAAACACTTCAGACTACTCTCGAACTCAGTCCGGCAAATAGTCCCGTACTATCCAGTTCAACGATGCCCCGACTCAAAAGTCTCATTCCGGCCGATCGATCACACGGGGTTCCTACGCCTCGATTGACTTGAACTACACTGTGGCCTTCAAACGAATCCAAGGTCTTATTCAAGTTCGACTTACAATTACCCTAATGGTACATATCTTTCCAATCTTTACCCGCTCAGCATTTTACTCGAGTTAGATTACTCGAGACTGGCCAAAACCAAGACTAATGGGACCTAGATTGACTTGCAGATTACAACGCACTTCAAGCTGTTCCTTTAATTTGCCTCCAACCCCTTCAATGGTGCGCATTTTTCCAAGTTTTTGCCGTTCTATCTCACCGTTGATTTCGTTCTCAAGACTTGTGTCTCGCGATGGTGCAAGTACTAAATTCGCTTCAAGGCCTTCAACATGTCGATTCAACCCCTTCAAGGCCGACTGACTTGCGGATTTCGCACCAAAGTTATGGCTTGACTGGACGTGGAGATTATCAACAATCTTGCCGGCCGTTTGACTGCCTCGTTGTCCTCCAAGGTGTGTGTCTTCGTTGAGCATCCTTGGCATGGTATTGACCCTTCTCAGAGCCTGCTTTCGTCGTCGGAGCCAAGTTGAAGAGTATTTACTATGGTATGTATCGTCTCAAGGCAAGCATCTTTCATCCTTCATCCAATAATACCTGACCTTGGGTTTAGTTGCGGCTTCAACTGGGACTTCAACCCAATGACCCACGAGGACTTCCAGTCTCACTCAAGTTCAATGAATTTGAAGGCCATTCAACGAAGGTATGCTTCAAGTTTATTCATCCGTTCATTCATTCGTTCGCATTTCATCTCTGTATGTACATACCTACATGAATCTATCCAATCTATCGTTGCATTGAACCTACACTTGAAGGGTGTACATGAGACGAGGTTGAGTTGAACTCAACCTCACTTCAGTCTCTAGTACATACACATTCACGCTCAATCCCTCTCTCTTTGTCCTCCCTTATCTCTTTTTCTGCTACAAGCCGTTCCTGACCAAGTCCCTTTCAGCCCCCGACGTTCCAACTGAACACCAATATGCCAGGGTCTCGGTGGTACGTTGATTTCACCCATTTTATCCACGCACCTTTGTGGGATGCACTGGGCATATGCTTCCTTTCAACATTGTCTCTTTATTCAAACTCATCTTCGGTCTCATTCCTTACTGACCTCTCTCTCTCAACCAGCACCCACCCTGCACACAAGAGACCGGTCCAACGAAGCCCAAGCAACTATACATACTGGTGCGAGTTTTTTATTTCATTCCATCTCTTCCCGCCCACACTAACCTATGCATTACCTGGCATTATTCAGGTGGTCAGTTCTTTGTCTGCTCAAGACTGAAGTTTCCTCCCTCCGACTTCCAACTCCACGTCTTGTTCATTCGAATCACTATTCAACTCAGTCCGCGCAACCCTACTTCCAATTTAAACCGGCGCCCCGTCGTATGTATACCTCGCTATCTTCTCCCCGTCCCGACACTTTCACTCACTTCCTTCAGTTCTCCTCTACAGAGCTTCCCCTTCCCCGCATCCTCCCAGTACATAACGCGACCAAATCCAATTTCGACCCGGTACACACATTCTTTCAATTCCAGCGAATACTTCACTTTATTCACCTTGAGAAATTAAACTATCCGCGCAGCGCAGCGCGGCTTCAAGACCTCCGTAACAATTCTCAAGACCGCGGTACATTCCTCTGCCTTACATTCCTCGTTCCTCTGCTCACACAACTGTAGGGTAAAGTTTTATTCATTCAATTCCGACTACGTACGTACAATTTACTGTACCCGACGCTACGACAAAATCCGCGCGCGTTCTTGCGAATGCTTCATTCGCCGTCGAATCCCACTCCGCGCAACGCGGTCAAATGCGATTTGCGACGGTACGCGACGGCATCGCGCGAATGCGTGCGTTGCCGCCGCGGACATGTGGAAGTGGGAAGTGGGGAAGATGGAGATGGGGGTGGGAACGGAGATGAGGGTGGGCGGACTGCGCAGGCACATGCACCTCGCTTCGACTCGGGACTGCACGCCGCCGCGGAATCGAGCAGCGGGTGCAGATACGCCGCCACGCCGCGCGGCGTTGTTCTGCAAACTCCGTGCTGCGTGGCAGGAATTTGGTATGCGCAACGCCGCCGACGTGGGGACGTAGTAGAGAGGGCGGGATCGGCATGCGCGCTGCCGACGCGGGGATACGGGAGAGAGGGCGGTGATGAGCGCGCCGCGGACGCGGGGATACGAGGAGGGAGAGGGCATGGATGGGGCGGATGGGGCGTGCCATAGTGTGCCGCCAAAATTCGACTCGGGCGCGCTGTGGGGACGTGGTAGCGAGGGTGGGGTGGGATGTGCGGGCCGGCGACGAGGGGATACGAGGGCGTCGATGGAGCGGATGGGTCGGTGCCGTAGTTTGGCGTCGGGCGCTGCGGATTCCCCGCAACCGCGGCGGTGGTTGGGGACGAATCGCCAGCCATTCCCCACATCCCGCAACCGTGCGGGCGCGCTGCGCAACCCGGAAACTGCATGCATCGCGAGGGGGGGAGATTCGTGCTGCAGCTGGCAGAGCTGACGGTGTGCCGTTTGCGTGCGCGCGCCGGCGATTGATGAGAGGGTGGAGATGGGAGGCAAGGGTAAAAGGAGGAGGGAGGAATGGGCGGGCACACTTTAAGCAGGACGGGACGCACCGGAAAGCGCGGGGAAGGACGATGGCGCTGTACATTGCGTATGTTGCCCACCATGAGCAACTGCGCACTGCGCAAGTTTTCGTCAGAGGGAGAGAGAACAAAGGTGAATGGGCAACGCACCGCGAGTTTCTCCGGCTCCAAAAGCTGGCTCCATTTGCGATGCGCGGTGAAGCGGGAAACTGTGAGAGGGGAACGAGTCAGCGTAAGGTTACTAGTCATTTGCGTGATTGAGGCGGTCGTGTGTGCGATGGGGGGCGGTAGTCTGCAGGCGGCGGCGTCGTCGATGGGAGGCTGGGAGGCGGAATGGGATTCGAGGAGCGGGAGAGCAGTCTTGTCGGAGGGTCCTGAAATGGTGGAGCAGGCGCGGATAATAACCCTGATCACCTCGAGACTTTGAGCGTAATGGGACGTGCATTCTTTGCACGCAGGCCTGGCGGTAAACGCATGGAGGGAGAGGATAAGACGTGTCGACGCGTCACAGCCACCGCCTATCTGTTGACGCGGCTACGGGTTTTACTGCTTGTTACTCACTTCAGTCCTGCGTTATTCGACCATTCTTGCTTATCGGCCAGCTACTACGGCAATTTCAACGATGGTCCATTGACGAACAGCATATTTCTGCCCGATGTCGCGTGCCTCGATGCGTGGTCTGCGCAGGCGTTGGCCGCTCAAGCTTCCATCGCTGAAGCCACGAAGGATATCCAACAGCTTGTCTGGGTCGAACAAGAAGCGGTGGAACCGAGCCTAATGGCTGCGACTCGCTCGTTCCGGAACGAGTTCGATGCGTTCCTGCATCGGCTCTCTAGGCCCAAGCATGCACGGGGCCAAGAAGTGCTGGGTGTCCCAGAGCGCAAGATGGGGTACGAGCTCTTATACCGCACCCCGACCGCCGCCCTGCTCTCCGTCTCGGCAGCGACTGCCCGGTCAATCGACACCATCCTCCCCCGCTTCTGGAAGTCTACGCTCGTCTCTACGACCCCCGTTAGCTTCCTCCCCGTGCCCGCCGACGCTGTGAAACACGTCAAGCACATCCTTTCGACCCTCGAGTTCAATCCTGAAATTGCCGCAATTGTGGATAGCATTAGCGTGCCCCAGATGATAAACGACATTCGTTTCCTGACGGGTGAGGACGATGTCTCCGGCATCATGTCGCGTCACTCCTTCTCTGACGGTTCTCGGGTCGCGGCCGATTGGTTAAAGGTATGTAGCATTTTGCATTCCTGATCATCGACCAATGAACCCTGTTTGTAGAGCCGCTTCGAGGATACCGGCGCGACGTGCGAGCCGCAGCCGTTCCTCTTGGGTTTCGCGCCCAATGTCATCTGGTAAGCTTGACTTTCTCTTTCTACTCGGGACCAAGCTCATATTATATTCCAGCGCCTATCCGTCTACGGTTAATACCAGCGCAACGGTCCTGCTCAGCGCGCACTACGACAGCCGAGGCTCCTTCGGGAGCACCCGTGCGCCTGGTGGAGACGACGACGGCTCGGGCACCATGGCTCTCCTCGCAATTGCCCGCACGATCGCGCGGAAGGGAATCAAGTTCCAGAGCAACGTCCAGCTTGCCGCTTTCGCGGGCGAGGAGCAGGGCTTGCTCGGTTCCAAGGCCTATGCGCGTAAGTCGGCCCCTTTACCTTTGCTTTCTTCTTCGTCTTATTTCGCCATCCACAGGCAAAATGCGCGATATTGACGCTAACATCACCGTCATGATCCAGGCCGACATGCTCGCGTACCGTGCTGAGGGTAACTTTTAAATTATCCTCGTCCGACAATAGCTAACCGCAGCGCAGGAGAGCCGCCCCAATTGGGTTTGCCTTCGACGTGAGCTGCCCGTTTGTTTCTCTTCAGCGCACTTTAACTTTCACTAATAGCGTCGGTACGACGGAAGTCACCCAACTCGTCGCGAACGTCTCCGGCATCTACAGCCCCGAGCTCCGTGTCGGCTTCACCACGGTTCGTCTCTCCTCATTTCACTGTATCCATAGATATCTCATTTCAAGCAGGCGTGCTGCAGTGACCACCAGTCCTTCCACGAGCAAGGATTCCCCGCCACCCAGGTCTTCGAGCGCGCCGGGCCCAGTTCGTCTTCTTCTCTCCTTGTCCCTTCCACACAACCTGATTGTTATTGCCTTGCAGTCGCGGACCCGATGTACCACAACAGCGGCGACCTGAGTGACCGCGAGGGGTACGACTTTGACCAGGTCAAGTCGATTGCGAAGGTTCAGGTGGGTGGATTCGCCTCCCTGCGAGTTACACGAATGCTGAGGACTGAACTGCTAGCTCGCGACGCTGTTACATTCCGCCGGATACGAACTTTAGATTTATCGTATTTCGTGTAATCATACCACTGTCGAATTAATTACTGGTCTGGCTCGATACCAGCCTCTCTAGTATATCTTGCGTGAAATCTGAGGACAGATCACGGATACTATAGAGTCCTGCGATGGTTATACACATTTATTACTATGGATCTATCGACTTAAGCAGCAAATCAAGGGGATTCCTCCTTATATCCCGACTAAGCTCACGCGTTTCAGAATCCGTAAGTCTTTGAAGAAATTTTGGTCAGATTTTGGCAATAGTCTCGGCGTTCCCGAAGGTCTGGCGTACGGGATGAGCTTCCCGGGGGCGTGGACTGGGCATATGCGAAATGAAAGGGTCTTACCGTGCTGGGGTATCGCGGTGAGTCTACAAATTCCAGAGTTAGAAATTGAAGGAGCAACTTGCCGCTCTCGCCCGAGATGCCCGAAGGTTGGTTCGAATCTGAGAGGGCGTCAAAAAATGAAGGCAATGTGAAGAAATACGAACTTACCCTGGAACTCGTAGTGTCCTCGTTGCTGTACCAAAATGTTATTCTAATTTGTCATGGGCAAAGTGGCAGTCAGCAACCTGCACGATGAAGAACAAAACCAACCAAGGAAGAAGGGGCAGGTGTGTGGTTCCATTTGTGGATAGTCGTTGGCCTTCTGTACGGTGAAAGGAAAGGCAGCGGAGGAGAAGCCGGGGGATGGTGGTGGTACGGGAACAAGAGGTATTGTTTGTTTGGTTCGTGTGTCATGTTGCTGTTGCTCGTCCGGTGGAATCAATGGAAATTTACGCGGTTGCGTTGTGAGAATGTAGTGGATACGCACCGGAAGTCGGAACTCGCTTCTGGGGTGTGATTTGTTTAGAGACTTGACTCCCGTTGGAGTGCAGGTAATTATTTATGCATTAGGTATAGCATGCAGATGAGGGCGCGCGGTGGAAATGTGAATTTGTGAGCAGCTTGAACTGCAGTTCGCCCGGGAGAGTTGAGTTCCGCGTGTTCCGTGTGTATGAATATATTGGTTTGACCCTAGCGCTTGGCATGGTTTCACGTCGGTACGCGCATTGATACAGTATGTAATTTTTTTGTCTCTTACCAGTGTGGTTGAAAGCTTTCAAAGCGGGTTGACTTAAATTGCAAGGGAGGTAAGTGGTGAGCTGCACGAAAGTCCATGTTTCAACGTGGAGAACGGATGGATGGTCCCGTCCAACATTCACGTTGATTACGTTCCGGGGATAGATGTGAGAACGAATTTGAACGAGTCGTCACGGATCCGGGGTTTCAACATATTGTGTGATCGCTGAAATGTATGGATGAATTATCGCCGACGGGGCGGAAGAACAGTGAGTGACATTAAACCGACAGGTAGTACTTACCCGACAACATGGATGTACACACGAAAGAGTTTTGAACAGCGCCGCTTTTGCGGCGCCTTGCTCCCCGTAAAATGCCTGAGCGGACATCGAGACGCAGTTTCGCGTGTGTAGGGGTCGTGTGCCTGCCGACAGCCAAAAAAAAAAGCTTTGAAGAAGGGCGCAAAAAGGTGTAAAAAGTGCATTCCAAATGAGAGTTAAATCAGGCTGGAAACTGCACTAAAACACCGCTCGCGGGAACGCGATACATATAGTAATCGCTGTTCGGCGCCGCTGCGCGGCGCCTCAGTACGCTGGAACAACCTCAAGCAGTGTGAACACGATTCTTCGCGCTAGAGTACGCCGCGTGCCTGCCGGCGGCCAAAAAGTTTTGAAAAAAAAAGCTGAAAAAAAATGTCAGAAGTGGGTTCAGAATGAAAATGGAATCAAGGTAAAATGTGTACCAGAAGGCCGCTCGCGGGAACGCGATACATATAGTCTTCGCTGTCGGCGCCGCTGCGCGGCGCCTCCGGGGGTCCAAAACATTGCAAGATGGGGGCGCGTGATCACGGAGAATCGCGCGTCGGGGGGGTACTTGCCTGCCGGCGGCCGAAGGGTTTGAAAAAAAACTTGGGGACAAGAGAGGTAAATGTGATTAGAGCCACCTTGAATTTCGCCTGAAATACGTACCACAACCTGGTTCACGGGAACACGCTACATATATCAACGCTGTTCGGCCGCCGGAGTCTTGTCACAGACCCCAAACATTGCAAACTTGCAGGGATCAGTGAGGAGTCCGAATTGGAAGGCTTCCGCTTTGCGGTGGGTGTGGCCAGGAAGTTTCGCGCGAGACTCGGAGTTGGAAAGGTTCCGAAATTCAGCCAGAGTACATAGAAGTTGAAGGCCACCGGTTCATGGGAGATCAGAGAAGGAGGAAGGGATGCGGGGTGTGCGCAAGAAAGAGTGGAGACCCTGAAAGCGGAGGAATCAAGATACGTAAGAGATCAAATGTGGCTGTGGGATCAAATTGTAAAAATACTCAGATACGCGGGAAGGACGTTGACAATCAGCAATAATGTGCTGAGTGAGCGATACACTACGCCAAGGCCGTCGGAGAGCCGAGAAGAGCGTGGAAAGCGGAGTTTCCATGGGAGATTTCAAAGTTGAACAGTCACCAATTTTATATCGACGGACCGCGTCGCGTGTTATGTTGGCCCCATTTGCCTGACCTCCATGGATAATATGGCGGAGTGGTAGTGTGTTGTGTCCCCGGAATTTCTTCGTCAGCAGCTTGCCTGTGTTCGAGCACAGTGGTTGACTTTTTCGGTTCGAGGGCTGATTTTTTTTTTCGCGGATTTCCAGTCCTCAGCACCGTAAGACATGCCCGCAAACCATGCCGTTACACACTGCTTTGGCCCCAGGTCGGCGAATTTTTGCTCTGAGGACGCCAAAAAAAAAAAACTCGCTACGCGACGGCGTTTCCCAATTTGGCGCATTTCCTTTTTCATCGCTCAACTCCACCACGCATCTAAAAAAGGAAATTTTGTTTCGCCGATTTTGGCCAGGTCGAGTTTTGGGAGCTGAAGGTTAAGCTCGGTGAGGCTTACATATTAATCGATAAATCTACCTGTTCTGGGGACAAATGACGCGTCTCCCCGGCGTTCAACGCGTCTTATTCGGCACTACAACTTAAGCCCCTATGTTTGATCAGGTGTTCCAGGGACGGTCCTGCCTCCAGCCAGTCGTCGGAAGTGACGTAATTACGTCACTGGTATCCATACCAAGAGTCTTGGGACACGGGGACCTCGCTGAGCAGCCCAGCAACCGGAATACAGTGAATACATATTCCGTGTTTGCGGGCTTCTTCGGAAAGGTGGGGGCTATTCTACGTAACATTTTTGATGGTAAATTTTCATCTGACGTGTTTCATCACCACAGCGTCCGCTTGTGGATGTCTGTGAACACTCAGGGCTCAGAACTTCAAAAACGATTTTTTAGCCTTAGCTCTGTAGGTCGAGAGCCTAGGCGGAATATACGCCGACCATCTCCAGCACATTCAAGCTGTAATTTTTTCTCTTCAGATCCGGTTTCCCCTCCCACCGTTCTGTCGACTCAGCTCGGCAAAGTTCAACCATGTCCCTTTTGGGACATACGTGAGTAATTCACCCAGTGTCCTGTGCGGCGATCTTGTTCCGCATCGCGTAGTCACTGCGGGCTGATTCAGCGCTACGTTAGCGGCGCAGGCGTATAAGTACTCACCGTAACCTCTCAATTCCTCAGTCAACTTTTCCCTCCCACTTTCTCATACTCGAGTCATCGCTCTTCAATTCACCCCGAATTGATTCAGTCACCATTCTCCACCGCACTCCAGCCCTGCGCCGAAGTCTTCGCGCTCGGCGCCGACTTTCACCTTCGCCGGCAACATTCGGCCGAATTCGGCGCGGGTTCCCACGGCTACTGGTTGACATCAACCACCACCATCTTGCTCGCGGACGGCCTCAAATGCCAGTTCTGGCCTATTCCTGGTCTACAAATTCCGCTTTCCCCTTACTAAACTTGTTACAGGTCCATCCACTCAACAAGATTCTGGACCAGCAAATCCAATTGCCCAGCTTTTGATTTGAATGATTTCAGGCCGACTTAACTCGTACATGGTACCCTGCGTCCTTCTTCTTCTTTGGCCCTCTAATTGTTTTCTAGTGGTCTTCTGGTTTTCGATTTTTTAGGCTCAAATCCTCCCAACTACTTCAAATTCTTCGGCGCACTTCAAATTTATACTTCAACACAAGCACTCGACATCCTTCTCCCACTCAAGATAGCTCTTCACTTCTATCACCTCCTAAACCCTGGCTGCTGCACTGACCACAATGCCCATACCGACCTTCATGATCTCGGCCGGCCCTTCAAGTCTAAACACCATTTATGCTTCGCGCCGTGAACTCTGGTCATATTCTTTCCAACCTATGCTTTGAAATCGCTCAGGGTGTGAAATTTGAATGCCTGGGGCCCTTTACTTCGTCAAACCTGCCTTCCTACCTTACCTCGACGGAAACTATCTTCAAATTCACTCACTGCCCCAGTTTTGTCTCGAGGTTTGTGTTTCCATGCTTATCTCAAGCATCCTAACCTGAGCTCACAGAGACTCGTCAACTGCCTCGAATTACTCGTCCATTGACTTCACTTCAATGGTATGTACTTGTTCATCTCAATTTTCGTTGAGCCGCTAACTTGGTTTCCTAGAATTGACTCGTCCTTTATTGACTGTCTCCGATCCCCGGCTGGCTCGCGACTGCTCGCACCAGCATCGATGCCGCACTCAAAGTACCTCCAAACGCATGCCGGCCTCGACCGACTTTCCTCGCGCCGAGTCCGCCGAGACTATCGTCGAATTGACTGTGCTTCGCGGATCTACTTCAGTACTAGTGCAAGTGCTCTTTCATTTATAGCTCTACCATTGACAAGTCTACTGACCTGGTCTCACAGATCTTCGTCCTGTACTTCCCCTTTCAATACCTTGCTTGAACGCACCTTAGCTTTGGCTTGATGACTTGGAGATTTACTTTGGACTTCAACTGCGCGCTCTCCAACCTTACCGGTACCCAGGTTCAACAAACTCTCAAAACTTGCTTCTTGCGGTGGTATGAAATTCGTCTCAAGCCCTTCAACGCGTCGGTTTCAGCTCTTCAACGCCGACTGACTCACCTGACCCACATCCCACCCAAATTTACGCGAAAACTATTGCCCATTTGACTGAAATGTAGATTGATCCCCAAGGTGTGTTTCGTTGTACTTCCTTATTGTTTTCAATGATACTTACCTTCCTTCAGATCTCAAACATGTCCCTCGAGCCACTTTTTTCGACTCAACTGCCTTCAACGCCGTTTTGTTGCGCCGTTCACTTTCCGCCGAGACTATTGTCGATGTGACCCGACATGTAAGATTTTGCTCGAATCCGTTCTATTATATGGCCTTTTCAATGATTTTGACCCTCTTTCAAATCCCCAGTAAGTCCTTTAATCCACTTAAACTCGGCATCAACTCGAACTCAGCGCGTGTTTCTCCCAATTAATAAATAATTGACTTTCACCTCGAGACTCTCGCCAATCTTTCTCACCTCAAGACTCTCCTTCAACGTGTGTATCCTTTCATTACTAACGTTACCTTGATACTGACTGATAAAACACTTCAGACTACTCTCGAACTCAGTCCGGCAAATAGTCGCGTATCCAGTTCAACGATGCCCCGACTCAAAATTCTCACTCCGGCCGATCGCTCACACGGGATTCCTACGCCTCCAAACGAATCCAATGTCTTATTCAAGTTCGACTTACAACTGCTTCAATGGTACGTATCTTTCCAATCTTTACCCGCTCAGCATTTTATTCAATCAAGACTGGCCTGGCAAAGCCAAGATTAATGGGACCTGGATTGCCTTGCAGATTACAACGCACTTCAAGCTGTTCCTTTAATTTGCCTCCAACCCCTTCAATGGTGCGCATTTTTCCAAGTTTTTACCGTTCTACCTCAATGTTCATTTAGTTCTCAAGACTTGTGTCTCGCGATGGTGCAAGTACTAAATTCGCTTCAAGGCCTTCAACATGTCGATTCAACCCCTTCAAGGCCGACTGACTTGCGGATTTCGCACCAAAGTTATGGCTTGACTGGACGTGGAGATTATCGACAATCTTGCCGGCCGTTTGACTGCCTCGTTGTACTGCAAGGTGTGTGTCTTCGTTGAGCATCCTTGGCGTGGTATTAACCCTTCTCAGGCTTGCTTCGTTGCGGAATCAAGTTGAAGAGTACTTACTATGCATGTATCGTCTCACGGTAAGCATCGTTCATCCTTCAAATATTCTTACCTTCAATAAAACCCAGTTGCAGCTTCAACTAGGAGGGTCACGTCCTTCAACCCAATAAGCCACGAGTATTCGTTCATTCATTTAACTAGTCTCATTCAGATATGTACCGAGACCATTCAACGAAGGTGTGCTCCGAGTTTATTCATCCATCCATTTCTTCGCACTCCATTTTTGTACATACTTACATGAATCTATCTACTTTGACCTGCAATGTATCGTCACGTCGAACCTACGCTGGAGGAATGTGCACGAGGTTGAGTTGAACTCAACCTCACTTTAGTCTTGGCATACACATTCGCGCTCGATCCTTTTCTCTTTTTCTCGTTATCTTTTCTCATTCCAAGTTACAAGCTGTGCTGATCTTACTTCCAGCCCGGCCTTTCCAAGTCGAAATCAACATACCACTTGCAAGGCCTCGATGGACAGGTTTCCCAGTCGACGGACGGAGGTATGTTATATTTTATTTCGCTCATTTTATCTATTGGGACGCGGGCACAGGCGTGTAAAGTTTTCGACGGTTCAATGGTATGCTGAACCGTCGAAGCATTACTTCGACACCGTACTTACAATTATCCTCTTATAATTAATCCCAACTCATCGTCCCTTCCTTACTGACCTCCCTCAACAGCACCACTCACCCTGCATACAAGCTGTACCCAATCCGCATCCACATCCACATCCACATCCACATCCACACAACACAGCCCGGTCAAGTTCAAACTTCAGCAACACTTGGATATGTGAGTTCTTTCCCTTCATTCCGTCTCCTCCCGCTCGCACTAGCGTCGACGTCTTACCTTGCATCACCCAGCCTCAAGTCCTCGACGTTCAAGTCTTCGATCTCCGGCCTTCAACGCTCAACGTCCGTTCAACTAGAGTCCGAGCAACTCGAATTTAAATTGGCGCTCCGAACCCTTCCTCCGTATGTACCTCCCACCTTCACTTTACCCGAGCTCACTTCCTTACATCCAGTTACAGAACTTCTCTGCAACTCCGAATCCAACACAACCGAGTCCCGGTACGCACATTCATTCAATCCAGCAAATACAAGTACTTGTTTTATTCACCTTGGATTAGACTATCCGCGCAGCGCGGCGCGGCTTCAAGACCTCCGCACAATTCATTCACCCTCAATACACCCCAGCACTTTGTATGGAATTCCTCGCTTCTCAAGCCCGTGGTACGTTCCGCTCCTCAGAATTCCCCGCTAGTTTGCTCATGATTTTTGAATGCAGACAAAGTTTTATTCATTCAATTCCGACTACGTACGTACAATTTACTGTACCCGACGCTACGACAAAATCCGCGCGCGTTCTTGCGAATGCTTCATTCGCCGTCGAATCCCACTCCGCGCAACGCGATCAAATACGATTTGCGACGGTACGCGACGGCATCGCGCGAATGCGTGCGTTGCCGCCGCGGACATGTGGAAGTGGGAAGTGGGGAAGATGGAGATGGGGGTGGGAACGGAGATGAGGGTGGGCGGACTGCGCAGGCACATGCACCTCGCTTCGACTCGGGACTGCACGCCGCCGCGGAATCGAGCAGCGGGTGCAGATACGCCGCCACGCCGCGCGGCGTTGTTCTGCAAACTCCGTGCTGCGTGGCAGGAATTTGGTATGCGCAACGCCGCCGACGTGGGGACGCGGCATGCGCGCTGCCGACGCGGGGATACGGGAGAGAGGGCGGTGATGAGCGCGCCGCGGACGCGGGGATACGAGGAGGGAGAGGGCATGGATGGGGCGGATGGGCCGTGCCATAGTGTGCCGCCAAAATTCGACTCGGGCGCGCTGTGGGGACGTGGTAGCGAGGGTGGGGTGGGATGTGCGGGCCGGCGACGAGGGGATACGAGGGCGTGGATGGAGCGGATGGGTCGGTGCCGTAGTTTGGCGTCGGGCGCTGCGGATTCCCCGCAACCGCGGCGGTGGTTGGGGACGAATCGCCAGCCATTCCCCACATCCCGCAACCGTGCGGGCGCGCGGCGCAACCCGGAAACTGCATGCATCGCGAGGGGGGGAGATTCGCGCTGCAGCAGGCAGAGCTGACGGTGTGCCGTTTGCGTGCGCGCGCCGGCGATTGATGAGAGGGTGGAGATGGGAGGCAAGGGTAAAAGGAGGAGGGAGGAATGGGCGGGCACACTGTAAGCAGGACGGGACGCACCGGAAAGCGCGGGGAAGGACGATGGCGCTGTACATTGCGTATGTTGCCCACCATGAGCAACTGCGCACGGCGCAAGTTTTCGTCAGAGGGAGAGAGAACAAAGGTGAATCGGCAACGCACCGCGAGTTTCTCCGGCTCCAAAAGCTGGCTCCGTTTGCGATGTGCGGTGAAGCGGGAACGAGTCAGCGCGGGGGTTGTGAGCGGGAGGAGGAACGGTAGTCAGTATTTGCGTGATTGAGGCGGTCCTGTGCGCGATGGGGGGCGGTAGTCTGCAGGCGGCGGCGTCGTCGATGGGAGGCTGGGAGGCGGAATGGGCGGAGGGAGTTGAAATGGTGGAGTAAGTTCAAGAGACCGAGGAGGGCAATGATTGGCAAAAACGGCAAAGACTTTGAATAGGAGCGTCGTGTTTTCTTTGCGCGCTGCACGCATGGAGGGAGAGGATAAGACGCGTCAAACATCACAGCCACCGCCTATCTGTTGGCGCGGCTACCAGGCTTTACTGCTTGTTACTCCCTTCAGTCCTGCGTTATTCGACCATTCTTGCTTATCGGCCAGCTACTACGGCAATTTCAACGATGGTCCATTGACGAACAGCATATTTATGCCCGACGTCGCGTGCCTCGATGCGTGGTCTGCGCAGGCGTTGGCCGCTCAAGCTTCCATAGCTAAAGCCACGAAGGATATCCAACAGCTCGTCTGGGTCGAACAAGAAGCGGTGGAACCGAGCCTAATGGCTGCGACTCGCTCGTTCCGGAACGAGTTCGATGCGTTCCTGCATCGGCTCTCTAGGCCCAAGCATGCACGGGGCCAAGAAGTGCTGGGTGTCCCGGAGCGGAAGATGGGGTACGATCTCCTGTACCGCACCCCGACCGCCGCCCTGCTCTCCGTCTCAGCAGCGACTGCCCGGTCAATCGACACCATCCTCCCCCGCTTCTGGAAGTCTACGCTCGTCTCTACGACCCCCGTTAGCTTCCTCCCGGTGCCCGCAGACGCTTTGAAACACGTCAAGCACGTCCTTTCGACCCTCGAGTTCAACCCTGAAATTGCCGCAATTGTGGATAGCATTAGCGTGCCCCAGATGATAAACGACATTCGTTTCCTGACGGGTGAGGACGGTGTCTCCGGCATCATGTCGCGTCACTCCTTCTCTGAGGGTTCTCGGGTCGCGGCCGATTGGCTAAAGGTATGTAGCATTTTGCATTCCTGATCATCGACCAATGAACCTGTTTGTAGAGCCGCTTCGAGGATACTGGCGCGACGTGCGAGCTGCAGCCATTCCTCTTGGGTTTTGCGCCCAATGTCATCTGGTAAGCTTGACTTTCTCTACTCGGGACCAAGCTGATATTATATTCCAGCGCCTATCCGTCTACGGTCAATACCAGCGCAACGGTCCTTCTCAGCGCGCACTACGACAGCCGAGGCTCCTTCGGGAGCACCCGCGCGCCTGGTGGAGACGACGACGGCTCGGGCACCATGGCACTCCTCGCAATTGCCCGCACGATCGCGCGGAAGGGGATCAAGTTCCAGAGCAACGTCCAGCTTGCCGCTTTCGCGGGCGAGGAGCAGGGCTTGCTCGGTTCCAA
The DNA here is from genome assembly GCA_029378385.1 of Mycena metata. Lineage (NCBI taxonomy): Eukaryota > Fungi > Basidiomycota > Agaricomycetes > Agaricales > Mycenaceae > Mycena > Mycena metata. Next base: position 67,107 of record JARKIB010000337.1, on the reverse strand, counting down.
GGCCTATGCGCGTAAGCGGGTTCCTTTAGCTTTGCTTTCTTCTTCGTCTTATTTCGCCATCCACAGGCAAAATGCGCGATATTGACGCTAACATCACCGTCATGATCCAGGCCGACATGCTCGCGTACCGTGCTGAGGGTAACTTTTGAATTATCCTCGTCCGACAATAGCTAACCGCAGCGTAGGAGAGCCGCCCCAATTGGGCTTGCCTTTGACGTGGGCTGCCCGTTTGTTTCTTTTCGACGCATTTTAACTTTCACTAATAGCATCGGCACGACGGAAGTCACCCAACTCGTCGCGAACGTCTCCGGCATCTACAGCCCCGAGCTCCGTGTCGGCTTCACCACGGTTCGTCTCTCCTCATTTCACTGTATCCATAGATATCTCATTTCCAAGCAGGCGTGTTGCAGTGACCACCAGTCCTTCCACGAGCAAGGATTCCCCGCCACCCAGGTCTTCGAGCGCGCCGGGCCCAGTTCGTCTTCTTCTCTCCTTGTCCCTTCCACACAACCTGATTGTTATTGCCTTGCAGTCGCGGACCCGATGTACCACAACAGCGGCGACCTGAGTGACCGCGAGGGGTACGACTTTGACCAGGTCAAGTCGATTGCGAAGGTTCAGGTGCGTGGATTCGCCTCCCTGCGAGTTACACGAATGCTGAGGACTGAACTACTAGCTCGCGACGCTGTTACATTCCGCCGGATACGAACTTTAGATTTATCGTATTTCGTGTGTAATCATACCACTGTCGAATTAATTAGTGGTCTGCTGCTGCGTAGGCTCGACACCAGCCTCTCTAGTATATCTTGCGTGAATTCTGAAGACAGTCGTTCAGGATCACGGATACTATAGAGCCGTTGCGATCTTTATTAACCGTGACCGAGCCGGTGCGCAGCAGTGCCAGTGGCTGAAACAAACTCGTCCCAAACCACCAGCAATGCCCGTAACGGAGCTCGTCCTATGCACCACGACCTCGGAGATCGCGACTCCGGCGTACCGGGCGGCCATTACACATGCCATGGAGGTGCAGGATGCGTGGTGCGCGGCGCACCTGCCGTCAAAGCCCAAGGGTGGGAAAGCGCGCGGAGTGGCCGCCTTCCAGCAGATCGGGAACCCGGCTGCCTCGCTGCTCACGGCGCACTGGGACTCGGTGGCGCAACATAATCTGTGGATCGCTTCGCCCGAGAACGCGCAGGTCTTCCCGCTGCTCCAGACGCACCTCGACATGACGCGGCTCGTGTACTTTCACGTCGAGGGCGTGGAGGCTTTCTCGGATGTCGAAGAGGCAGATGGGAGCGTCCCGATTCTGCGGGCCGCCGTTGTGGGCGTCACGAGGTACGCCGTCGAGGCGGGGCGGAAGGTCGAGTTTGAGAGGGTGTGGGCGGAGGTCAAGGATGCTTATCACGGGTTCGTGGCGCCATACGTGCACAAAGGGGGTTGGCGGATTGAGAAGGAGTCGGAGGGGAGGGAGGAATTCGTTCTTATCAGTGGTTGGGAGAGCGCCGAGAAGGCCAACGCGTTGGAGAAGGCGGAAGAGCTGACCGCGTTTCGCGAGGCGATCAAGGCGGTTGTGGTCGGGACGGATATGAAGCTTTATACTGCTGTCGAATTTTAGAAAGCTCCTCGTGTATTCTTACAACGGATGGGTGATTCTCCTTGAATATTACCGTTGGCATTTTCCCTGGCTTCCGGGATTCCCACGGTTGCATTTCATGGGCCAATGTTGAAATGGGCCCAATTTTTTTCTCTGCTCTCTCGCAACCATTGTGTATTGAGGCTCTTCAAGTTTCAAAGGAGTTCAAGCCAGATGAATCCAGTTGGCTTGCTTGAATGGGTGGAATAAGAAAGCAGAGGTAGCCGGAGCGGACGAGATTTTCAACAGTTTCAACAGTTTTCGTTCCATGATCATCAATTTGGCTCGGGCGGGTGCAGCGATCCATATAGAACGTGCTAGCGGCATTGTATTGTTCGGATTGGAGTTAGATGTATTCCAGAGCGTCCTGTGAGTTGCGGCGGAAAGATTGTGATGGTTGTGCTTTCGACGAAGAGCTGGCTTGTGGGCCATGAGCTTGTGAAAAAGAGTGGGAGATTTGAACATTGCGTGGCGATCGAGTCGAGGTCCAGGGAGATGTCAATATTAGGCGACCAACACACTCGTCGTCTGTAGCGATTCATCCAAAGATATTTGTGATTTCTACTCTCGAATCATCCCTAGAGGTTTTTTTTGTCGACGGAGACTCGGGAGAGTATTGTTCTGAGAGTTTTGAAAGAGGCCTCCTTGGACAACGTTGGAAAGCAAGGAGAAGGCAGTTGATGGTACAGTTCAATAGCTCATAACGCATAAGCTCGGTGGACCCCCGAACCCTATGCATTACGAGCAATATGCATTGTGGAATCTGTCACATAATGTGACATCGTGACATTTGGAGAAATTTTTCATGAAAAATTCAGACTTTCAATGACTTTCCTTGGTTTTCAGTGAGTTCTGCCGGTCATAACAATGTACCGCACTGTCCTCAGGGCAAGTCATGCACTTTGACATCTGTTTGAGGCACCACATACTTGCATAAATATGTTCCCACGGTTGCATGAAACCGAATCTGAGTCTGAGCCCACATTTAAACCCTGAAAAATGCATAAAAGTTGGTGAAAACTCAGTCAAGGACTATGCATTATGCATTACGGAAAAATGCATAAAATCCCCGCCTACCAAGTCGGTGGATGCCCGAATGCTATGCATTGTGACCTAATGCATTATGAACTATTGAACTGCACGACGTGGGTTGATACTTCGTCGGAGGAGATCAAAAGGCTGTCCAAAGTTGTCCAAGGTCATTCCTGTTCCTGTTGATCCTAAGCTAAGCCGCGGGAATTATAAGGCGTATTCGGTTTGTTCATTGAAGGGTTTTCCCCCCAATAGACTGGGTATTGGGGGTGCAGAAATCGAAAAAATCTCCCAGAAAGAGAGGATTCTGGAGGGGTTAGAGAGGCTCTTGAGCTGCAAACCTCTCCAATCATTTTCAACCGCTCGCTCTGATCCTTTGATGGCCGGGTTTGATTTGCCTGATGGCCTTCACTAAAACCTCGGAATAAGACGCCGGAAGCCTCTCGGGATGTTGTAAAACTGAATAAGCCATGCTGTATGATGTCACAAAGGTTCAGGGATAGTGCCAGCGACGTTAACAACAACATTTTAAGTACTTTGTGTTATTTGAACTGATTCATCAGTAGAGAAGTGAATACAGGTTAAAGGGTGCTCACTAAAATTCCTGGTAACATATCTAAATGTAGATTAGTCGCTATATGCTCCATTGATCCCCATTTCCACCTCCAGTTTACAATATTTGAAGACAAAGAGGAAGTCGGCGTGAGATCTCTCTTTTGGTACAGGGAGAGCTGTAAAAAAATTAGAAGCTGAGCTGAGGGGTAGGTTACCTCTCTAATACCTCTTTAGAGGGAGCCTTCCGCTCGAAAAAGACCTACTGTGCGCGCGACGCGTCGCAAGGTCGCGATTGATGCGTGTGGCAACCGTGTGAACTGCTGTTATCTGCCATGTTATCTGCCGTTAACGAATCTCGCCGCACAGTGGACTGTTTCTTGATTTTTTGGTGCTGTTTCCTTCCCCTGGACTGAAACTAGTCCCTCAAATATTTCTGTGAATTAAAGCTGGCTAAACAAGGGTCAGTGCAGCATATGGCAGATAACTTGTACAGCCACTGGCAGATAACAACCCAGCGGACCGGGCGGTAAACCCATTGAGGTTTTCCCCCCAATAGACTGGGTATTGGGTGACGCTTCCGCGGTTGGAATCCTTAAGCTTGGTTCCTCACCCACGCGTGCACACCGCCCAGACGAGGTACTTAGAGACCTTCATCGTCCCTGCCCTCTACAAGCTCCATATCGGGGAAACAATACTAGAAAACCCCATCGGCACCCTCACATCCTTCATGTTGAAATCCGGGTGTACTTGGCTGCGGGAGATTTACATTAGCGGGGAAAGGTACATATCTAAGGACGCCTACTCCCGAGCCTTCCCATCGGTCGAGCTCTCCTTTGATAACGAATATGCCGGGCAAGACCCAGACATCGCGAACGATACCGAGAGCGACTCACTCTGAATTGTCGCGTTGAGGGTTCCTACGTGTACGTCCAACCATGCTTTCAATTTTGTACGCATCAGGTCCTCACATATACGGTAGAATATTTTTTTTTGTGCCATAATTTCAAGGCAGTTCATCTCTCGCTGCTATTTGTATGGCCGAGACGAGACGCCAGACGGCGGCCATAGGATGGATATATAGAGTAATGTTCCCAAAATATGCATTTTCCAGCGGGAGCGCTGGTTGTTCTCTCCGATTTTTCTGCGTCTCTTTTTAATCCAGGCGCCCACTTAGTGCTTTTTGCCTTTTATGGAGTTCGTTGCAATTTATTGCCCAACTGAGCGATCTTAAAACGAAAACTGCCTGCTGAAGGAGCGTAAAGTGGACTCTGAATCGTAACATGCGTACTACGGTAGACCAAATACCGCGAGCCAGAAGCTTCGAAGCATATAACGATTCAGGATCTTTTACTCTCGAATCATCCCTAGAGGTTTTTTTCATCGACGCAAAGCTCTAACAAAGACTCGGGAGAGTATTGTTCTGAGCGTGTCGAAAGAGGCCTCCCTGGACAAGCTTGGACAGCAAGGAAGGGGACTTGACGCCGATACGAGAGACAGAGGTTGATACAACGTCGATATCTTGTCGAGAGGTTGTCCAGGCCTGCAGGGTTGTCCAAAGTCCATTGCTGTTGATCCTAAGCAGAACCGCGGCAGAGGTAAGGTCGTTTTGTTCGCTGAAGACCAAACGCAGTGGGCGGTGAGTCGCCGGTGACATGGTGTGTAAACGCGCGGAGTCCGGCCCGGTAGACTCGGCATTGATCTGCGTGTTGGCATTTCCTTTCAACACTCGATCGTAGACCGGTTACCGTCTGTCTATGAATTCTGTCGTGTCTATCGACAGGTTTACCTTCATAGACAGGCTGGTTTCGAGCCTAACTCGATCGACGTCCATCTGTAAAAGGTCGGCGAAAAGGCGTGAATTTTAGACGTAGTACTGATCATGACCCTTTGCCAGCGTCACAATGGCCACCCTCGACGCGGAGCGTACTCGCGCTGCGAATTTAGACATCCAGATCTTGGCCCTCGACTCAGACTCCGAGGGTTCCCTCCCTGCGTTGCGCGCTGAAAGGACGCTGGTGCAAGAGCGCCTCGATTCCTACAAATATCCTGTCTTGACCTTGCCAAACGAAATCGTATCCGAGATCTTCCTCCACGTCCTCCCGGTCTACCCCGAACGCCCGCCTCTTAATGGGATTGACTCACCAAACAACTTGACGCAGATTTGTCGGGAATGGCGAGACATAGCGATGACCACTCCTGGCCTCTGGAGAGGCATACAGCTATCCATTGGTGGCGTCAGGGACATTCCTTTCGAACGGCAGGTCCACGAACTCGACGCGGGGCTCAGCAGATCTGGTTCCTGTCCATTCTCTCTTGAAGTGTTCTCGACCTTCGAACCCTCGGGGAGTAGCTTCGTATTCTCAGCAGCTCGGGCCGCGCGGTGGGAGAACCTCAAGGCCACCCTCAGCATGATATCCTCGTCCATAATCGAAGGCTCGGTGCCTCTCCTCCGCCACCTAGATTTAAAACTCACGGGTAAACCCCACCCCATCGTCTTAGGGGAGGTCCCTGTTCTGCGCTCGGTCGTTCTCAATGACACGGCTCTAATAGTCACTGGCTTACCGTCGGCGCAGTTGACTTCCTTGATGTTGAAGTGTGTATACCCCCACGAATGTGTTCCTGTCTTGCAGCAGACACCAAACATCGTGTATTGTGAATTGCGTCTCCGCGACCATCCCACTAGTACCTGGCCCGACGTGACACTTCCGCGCTTGGAATCCCTAACCTTGGTCCCTCACGGGCGCGGACACTACGTCAAGACGAGATACTTGGAGACCTTCATCGTCCCTGCACTCTGCGAGCTTCATATCGGGGAAGCGATACTGGAAACCCCCATCGTCGCCCTCACGGCTTTCATGTTGAAATCCGGGTGTAGGCTGGGACAGTTGTACATCAGCGGGCAAACGCGCGCATCTAGGCGGCTATCTAGGGACGCCTATTCCCGGGCCTTCCCCTCGGTCAAGCTCTTCTTTGACGGAGAATATTTCCGGCAAGGGGGAGACATCACGGGTACCGCGACCGACTCCCTATGAACGGCCGCTTTGAGGCTTTCTACGTTATGCGTGCGTCCAAACCTGCTTTCTTCAATAGAATCTTGGTGCGACCAAAATTTTTCAAAACACATCAACTCTCCCTGATATCTCCTGGACATCATACGGCGAGGACGAAATGCCAGACGGTGGCCATCAGGTTCGGGCGTGAGGCTGTACGGTTTTTTTCCTTTACCATGACCTGGCACCCCACGCTTCTGCTGCCGGTCTACCCAGGTTATTTCTAGCAAGCGCTGAGCATGCTGTTGCAATGCGCAGCGCGCTCGCCGTCCGCACTGCACCTAAGCTGTAAAATGATGGACAGCCATCTGCAGAGCCTGACACAGCTCCCTCTATAAAACTCTTCACATTTCACCCAGTTTGCCTCGTTTCCACTACCATGAATATCTCATGGAGTAGGAAACCGCGGGCCTCGACCGCAAAACGCAAGCTCAAGTCGCTCCTACGCTCGACGTCGACTACGTTCCCTGACCTATTCTCTACTTCCCTCGATGCACTAAAGGAATCCGCGGATGCTTTCCCGCCGCTGAAGAGCGCCGTCGGTGGTGTGCTTGCCATCCGGGACATTGCCCTCGTCAGTGTTGATCCCCTTCTCGTGAAGACGCTTGCTGACAGCAACCGATTCAGCGGGCGAAGCATTCCAAGTCCGATGCACGCGACATAGCCCTACGGACGGAGAAAATTCTGTGTGTCATAGCGGACGCAGTGCCAGATCCCTCTGCGATTCCCCCGCCCATGATGCTTAGTATCCAATGCTTCACCGAGTATGTTGACTGCCGGGATTGGCGAAAGTTCGCTAATTCGCATGTAGCCTTCTCCAAGATACCCGATCCACAATGGAGGCAATGATGCTCACAAGCTTGCTGTCTCACGTAGCTCATCTCAACCGTAACGAGCGCAAACTGCAAAGCATCAAGTCTCGGTTGGACGACGCGTATCGCGACTTCCTGGTCAGGAAGAATACTGCTATGTATTTTTCCGTAGCTAATTATTTCTCTCAGGCTGCTTCAGCGCTACGTGTCGAGGCCCAACAAGCGGGAATCGCGACACAGCTCGAGGGTCAACAGACGCAGCTCGTCGTTCACCACAACTACCTTGCGGAAGAGCAGGTGCAGCTCAAGGCCGGTATAGGAAAGGTCGCAGTGCGTGTCTTGCTGCTACAGGCTCCTGACGATGCTCACGAGTGTGCTTGTAGGATACTCTTGCGCCTGACCTGTCAGCCGCTCTCTTTTACTCCAAACTATCGTTTTTTTGGCCTACCCCTGATGTGATGCACGACTACGGTACACATGGCTGAGCCGAACTGAACTGAAAAGTTTTCCGCCTACGTCAACACCTCTCGACCAACCTCCATCGTTTTTCCGGGCTTGTTGCTCCTTCCGAAGGGCATCCTGAAGAAGGCGCATGGAGGCCAATCAAATCGAGGTGTGTTGGCTGGGCCGAGTACTTCTCAGCCCAGCTCGGACCCGCTATCTGTTGGACGCGTGTATATTAGTATACCCTCACCCTGCTAACGCGGGACAAAACGTGCACACACCGCCCGCGCGCCAGCGGGTCAGGGGTGAATAGCGGCCACCTTAAGCCGTACCTATAATATTTTCGGTTTGCTGTCGCACTGTTTCGCTTTGTACTTGTACCCGGAGTCTTGGTTGCGAGGGAGTTAGACGCGCACCGGGGCAACTGATGTGCGTCTCCCAGGGGGTTTTACCTCGCGACCTCCCTTGAATGGGCGGAGATTTTCTGTATGATATTTATTACCATGTACTAGCTATATCCTAAGACATCGTTTTTGTTACATTGTGTTCAGGTTGGTTCCGTTCGACGTCGGACTGAATGAAGATAAGTTAGGCGCGCCAAGGATCCGGAAGGAAGGAAAAAAAGAAGGAAGTAAATTTACACCGCAGCGGTTCCATTAAGGAACATAGCGGGTCCCGTAACTACATACAATGTCATACTACGGACACTGGAATCCTTTACCGCTGCGAAAAGAAGGGCCGTCTCACAGATTCCAGGAATGACTCCGAATGAGTGTGAGTTAGAGTCGGGCTCTCAACCACGTTCAAGATGTACAGCGCCGCCGCTACGAACCGCGGGTGCGAATTGTACACCGCCAATATGTCCGCAGCGCGCTTCGTCAGGCGTGCCGTGACCTTGCGCTGAGCGATCAATCACTTGAGGAATTCGTACAGCTCCCACTACCCGCCTAAGACATCGCGCATAAGAGTCGCGCGGACGGCTGAAAACTGGGATCGGCAGTGCGGACGAGGAGGGCGTGCACTTCGTCTTCGACCACTGCACGACATTCGAGGAGCGCGTGACGCACAAGTCGGTCCTCGGTGTAGAGCAACCACGACAGGGCAAGCAGAAGTCGACGTCTCTTGATGGGAGTTTGGCCCGTCTCTTTGCATAAGATTGCCAGCATAGAGGAGGAGTTGAGGCCGAGCAGGCTACGTAAGGACTGTTGCACTCGAATGTGCTCTTCGAGGGCCTTTGATCGAGGTCTCATGGCCGCTAGGTCCTCCGTGTCAGGGATGCTGAGCGTGTATGTAGAGCAGCCGCGACGGGGTAAGCAGGCACGTATCTTGATGGGAGTTTCGCCCGTCTCTTTGTATAAGATTGCCAGCATGGAGGAGGAGTCGAGGCCGAGCAGGCTACGCAAGAAGGGCTGTTGCACTTGGATGTGCTCTTCGAGAGGCCGTGCGTCTTCACGGCTGTGATTGTTGTATTCGCCACCCTCCTAGCGTTGAATACCTTCTCGGCATAATATCGCGAATATATTGGGGTCGTCGCGGCAAACCAGAGCAGCAGTAGGATTATTTTGCGTTAGACATTGTGGCCGTTTGGGAGAAGCAGTGAACAACAAGCACAATCAGCAGCGTCTCTCGAACCACAACATGCGTCGGACAAGTAACCTCCTTATCCTCTCCTTCGCCGTCCTTACCTCTGCCAATACCGAAATTCAAAACTTTGGTGCTTCTGAGCGTACGGACGCGCCGCTGCTGCGCGGTCAAGACTGGTCAGTTGCTCATGCAGCTTTAGCTCGTCTTGCAAATCGTCAAATCGGCTCAAGAACATTGCAGGCCAATCCTTCACCCACGCACGACGACAGACTGGTCCCTTACGCCTGCGCCCCTTGGCACTCCGACTGCTGAAGTTTGTCCCTTCCCGTCGCCCGATGACCCAAAGTTAGAGCCACACGCATGCCCGCACGAGCTCTGGCTTACGCTCGATCTTCCCGACATCCTTGACGTCAGCTACACGTTGCGGGTGTCATGGCCTGCGTCGGTGCGTGTCACTTTGTACTTTCAATGGACTGGGGGCTAATGAAAACACAGTCCCCCACCGACTTCCATATCTCAATCCTCGACCCCCGGGCCGCCGCCGCTCTTTTCCTCGTTCCACCAGCGATCGGTGCGCCCTCCACCCGGCGCAAATACGCGCGTATCCGCGCCGTGGACGCCGGCGTGCGCACGCCTGGAGGTGGCCTTTTCACGTTTCCGCGCCTTTGGGGCAATACTGCAAATCCTACACAAGACGAACAAGTGCACTTCGTTCTCACTCTTGAGCCCCTCCTTCTCGGCGTCCTCCCCGCCTCGCTCCTTCCATTCCTCTTCATCTCCCTCTCGGTTCTGCTGTTCCTGTGGGTCGTGGTCCTTCCGCGCATACAGGCCGGTGTGGGGCGGTTGGTGGTAGAGGCGAGAAAGGAACTAGACGCGGGGAGGAGCAAGACGGAATAAATCGTTTGGAATAATATTGGATCTGTGTGGTCATCCTCCCGGAAAGCTGTTCCCTCTTTCTCTTCGACCTCGAAAGCACTTCAGTTCGCGCTCGGGAACGTTTCAACTCCATCTCTCAAGAAAATTTATAGTGCTTCCTTTCAAGATCACCAGTAGGCTCATCCCTTGGGATTTCCCCGAGAGCAAAGACCATGCCAAACAGACGATCAAGGACCTCTCGCCCAATTTGGCAATCAACGCCCAATTCCCAAAAAGGCAGAAACGAAAAAGCAGGACAAATTACTGACGCAGATGTCATTTCCTTTCTTTTTCTTCGGCCCCTTCCACTGGCACCTGCTTCTCTTTCCTGTCCTCCGCCTTCGGGCACCAAGTCGTCTCAGCCGTGCTTTCGTACGAGGTCTCGAATGGTAAGCCTCGTCCACTATCCTCCAGGAGACCCGAATACTCACCATCCGTTTCAGGGCTGCCTGCCCCCTTCTCGACGCCTACACCGGCAACAATGAGGTTCCACTGAACGACTTTCGGATGAGCACAGGTACCCGCTGGATGGATCGGCGCCATACGGCGGATAGAAGCGGCTCCGGCGAGCTAAGACCTTGGTCACCCTCCCCGATGACCCTTCCCTCGCTGTACTATTCGCTGCAGTTGCCCCGCGCCTCTCGCTCACTACCTCGTGGTCTCCTTCGCCGACCTCCACACCCTACCTCCTCCTAATGCCGTTCTCCGTCGAGCTCGCGGACCAGGTCAAGATGATGGCGCGTTCTTCAAGATTGGCCTAGGTTGCCCGCAAAAATGATAGGCCTCTATACGACGGGTAGACGCGGCTCCGGCGCGAGCTGGCCTCCGCGGACAACCCGTCGCCCCGCTGTCGTAGCGGTTGGTCGTTGCCCTGCCTCCTCGCCTCTCTCCTCCTCGCGCCTTTTCATCCGCCACCTGACCCTTCTTCTTCTCCCCGCCGAGCTTGCGATACGTCCAACGCCGGGAATCACACTCGGATGAACGACACGGGCACAGCGAACAGGATGGATGCGTCGTCGGTCAGGATGGATAGATGGGATCTCGCGGAGCTAGGACGCTTCCCCCAGTACCCCATCGCCCCGCTGTCTTAGCCGGCTACACTTGCCCCGTTTGTAAGGAACACGGCGCGATACGACCGCCGCTACCATCTTCACCGCCGCCGACTTCCACAGCGCGCATACCAAGAGGTGCGGGCGCTGGGGACCCTTGTCTCCACGCCGCGTTGGTGTGAAGGGCTGTGCGTTTGGTTAGTCTCTCGCTCTTTCACTTGCAAAATGACGAAACTAACCATATTTTCTCTTCAGGTCGTCTCGTACTTACTCATTTCCCTGCTCGCTCGTCGCGTTCGTCTGCTTCTCGGCGTCGTTCGCACCCACGCCGCAGGACCCTGTATCTCCGGTTTTACTCCTCAAGGACCTAAGGCACCTCGACGCGATGCTCGCGCGGCACCGTGAGATCGATCTACTCCTTCAAAAGTGATTTACTGACGATCGAGGGATCTTCCGCCTCGACCTTCATGCGCATATCCTGGATATGCAACGGTCGGTAAACAGAGAAATATTGAATACCTTCTCCCGCCGTCCAAGCTGAGGAAGAATAAGCGAGGACAATAGAATGGCACAGCACTAATGTGATACCTGAAGAGCATCCACGGTAATAAAAAGCAACGTACGTCGCATCTTCCCTGCATATTTGGGGATTATTTTGCTCCCGCCTGCAGGCATTTAACCGAGACGGCACACGAGGTATTGAGCGAGACGTCTCATCGTACCAGGATGCTCTATTTTCGAATGTAAGCACCTGAAATTGATGAGGATTCAACCGGTCCTTACAGGAATTCCGTGAAATGTCGATCAGGAAAAGATAGGGGTGATTGTATTAGACCCCGGCTGATGTTCTCAACCGCTTCTTTCAGCACAGCAATTCGCCCCTTTCCCCTATGTCTATCTTCCACCAACTCGCCCTTTGCCTGCGTAAGGCGCTCGTCTGCGTTCTCCTGTTTGTTCCCGCCTACCTCTCGGGCCTGCTATATGTCTCAGAGCAAAACAACCCTCCATACAAGGTCATTTACTTAGTCACCAGCTTTGGCCTGGTCGCCTTCACTTTCCTTCTTGTCTGTTGCACGATCATATCCGGATTTTCCCCTGGCTCCCGCTTAATCGAGCCTTTTGCGCTGTATCTTGTCGTGGTTATCAATATCCGTGAGCTGTCTTTTCACGCACCCTAGTCACAGGCCTCTAACGTTGTTTCCTTCGCAGTCCGCTCACCGTCGGAACCTGTATTCCTCGATGGAACCTTCTTTAATGCACTGTTCTGGCTAGGGTTGGCTCTCCCAAGCGCTATGCTCCGGTTTTGGAATTGGGTGGTGTCCGAGACGTTGGAGCAGGGGGATCGAGTCATCGACGCCGAGTATCTCTCCAGGTATTCTGGCGGAGTACTTGGCTTCAAGTTGAAGGCCACGAATGAAAACCCCGATATTGTTGCGACCGGTGTGCTAAACTCCCAATTTTTCACCTTTTTTAAACTGAATAAACTGAATCATCCGCCGACAGCTAAAGAAGACTCTGAAGTCTTTACTTCGCACGCTTGAGTGTATCCCTTGGCCGTGTTGTCAATGCTAGATCGCATAGAATAATCAGACCGATATTCTCGACTGGCGGTTGAGGAGGCTCGGCGGACCCAAGGTCGTCGAGAGTGACAGGACGAGTTGGGGGCAAGGTACATTGGCCGGCTTTGCTCCGAATCCTGCCGTGGGGCCGAAGTCTGATTGATTCCCACGGTTCAAGTTGAAATTCAAAAACAAAACTTCAAAAGCGAAAGTCAAGCCCACGTCGTTTGAGATCTCGTCGACCGCGCAATATCTTTGGAAAGGTGATTCATTCACCCTTACATCTTACAAGAAGATCGGTGCACAGCTCTGACGGCGCTTCTGATGCCAGGTTTCCCAGGGTCTTAGCCACTTGGAGGGTACTGTATCAAGATTCGATGATTCAGATGTTATAAGTATCCCTTCTTCTCGTTCCAAATTTATTCTTATCTTCCTATATGGCTTCGATTTGAGGGCTCTCATCTGATTAGCTTTTCCGACTCGGAGACGGGATCTTGTTTTTTTGAGTTGCACCTTGAATGACTCCTCCAGGCGGCAAAATCGGGTGTTGCACTGGTCTCAAATTCTCAGGATAATATGTACCCACGTATGTCGGCCCTCCTTGATGCATCTCTCCTGTCAACGTCGCTCTTTGGACAGGAGAACTGCCGATTAGTCCTACAAATATCCTGCACGTCCGGTTGCGCAAGCGCACAGCCGCTCTCACCTCTTGACGGCCATGAGCTACGTTGTCGATCCCACAGGATTCAATGCCGGCTGGGCTATTATGTTGGATGTAGTCTCCCTACTCTCCGTAAGTGGCACCTACCCGAGTACTACTTGTGATATTTGAATACTTGACGCTGGTTATAGACCACCCTTATGTTATATGGTAAACGCCTGTTTTCCATCGCGCTGCTCTATTGTCTCATTGAATACAGGGCTATATGTTCCCTTGTTCATCTTCTCAATTCAAAGCCTGAACCATCGAGACTCGCCGGGTCGGCGGGTTATGCTTGGCACCACATCCGTGATGTTCATCCTCGGGACTTGCGGCACCCTCCTGGTCATCGCAGAGGCTACACTCGCCATCCAGATAACCAATGGAGTCGTTCAAGGCTCCGTCGACTCGAATCTCCGCTTGCTTCGGGTATTTCGTGGCGTTCAGCTGACGGAAGTGGCACGAGTCGCTGTGAACAAGTCAGTACTGGACCACTGATTGTCTGTGGCCCATGCTCACCCACGCGCACACCTAAGTTTAGTGACGGATTTGCTTTTCGTAACCGCTTTCACTGGTTGACACTGCGAACGCAAACTGATTTGCTTTTGGTAGCTGTATCGTTGTTACATTATATGGGGATCAAGAAAGATGGTTCTTCTACTCCCCGCAGCGTGCATTTTAGCCACAGTCGGTAAGCCAAGTCAGTTTGTTTGGTCCTTTGGAGTCGACTCAGTGTTGATTAGTTCTTCAAATCCTCGCCTGGATTGGCACACATGGATCAGAGTACCTTGTTCAGGACCTCCGGGCGCCTCTCTTTATGAGCTTGGGAACAAATGCACTTCTTATGTGTCTCGCAGGTGCGGCGGGCCACCGCGGCATCGATTTTGGCTAACTATCCATCTAGGTGGGCGAATATGGTATGCAGGACGCCGGGTGCAAATTGTACAGAGTCACCGAGGTTTCCCACATCAATACAATACCGCCATCGCCTTGCTGTGCGTGTTCCCGCTGATCCGCTTATATGCCAATTCTAATCCAAAACGTCGGTAGACTTGAGTCGGGGGCAATGTACTGCCTCTGTTTGGTTTTATGGGTCATCTCACTTACGACGACTCTTGGCCTTTCGACTGAATCTGTGAGTCTTCGCGGAAAACAGTATACAATACTAGTTCGGTCTGATGTGAACACAAGGAGTCCATACTATCCGGCGTCGCTGGTGCTTTGGTCGGACAAACCGTGGTCAGTGGCGTCCCTGTGCGCGCGATATGAATTTCTGAACGTGACTTGGACTTCCACAGAATATAGCGCCAACGGTGATACTTGTACGCGTTGGAAGGAGACACTGGCAGTGGGATCAGGACGATGCTCGACGACCCTCATCGTCCCAAAGGACTGCCGGGAGTCGGATCGTCTTCAAGTCTGCCGAAACATCATACCCAGTAATCGAAATTAAGTAACACGATCCACGGAGATATATCAGCGGCTTTCTATGTTTGGATGGACTTTCGGTCGACTTAATTTAATGTTGGATTACTAGGCTATGTCACGATACGCAAATGAAGAGTGAAACAAAGAAACCTCATTGCGATCTTCGATCGTAAAAGGACCTTCGGGGTTTTCAATTCTCAGCAGGGGCCGAACGGCGTTCTTGTCAATAACCTTTGCAAACTAGCCAGGCCCATATAACTCCGGTAATCGACGCAGCATGTATTTTCAACATGCCCGAGATGCCCGAGAATCTCACCATGTGACATTATCGACCGATCTATGGTTTCCTTCTCAACGGTGGGGGACTTAAAGACACTCTGAGGCTTTTGACGCCGGATGAGCCTCGATTAATCCTTGAACCACCCCCTCCAGGCTCCGACGATGGCAGTGCCGCAGAGGCGGACAACAAAAGTTTTGCGCGGATGAATAAAGTGCATTCGAAACGCCATATGAGCTCTCGAGTTCATACTAAGGGCGGCTCACGCAGTTCTGGAGTCATCAGCCGATCGGAACATTGAACATGAATAGATATAGGCTAGCCGGCTTTCAGTTTTCGAACGTGCCGAGGCAGCCGATCTTGCCGTCAATTCCCACGATTCAAGTTCAAACTTGATTTACTTACTACGACACGCCCATTGGGACTCGTGTTCCTCTCATTTGTTTTAACACCGCCGGGCAGGCAAGTGCCGACTAAGCGCTTCTTCTTTGTCGACAACAGCCCTCGACCCGATTAGGCAATTTAGAGTCTTATCAGGGAAGAACAACAAATGATCTGCCTCGTGTTCCACTGTGCTGTGTACCGAAGTCTCTTCCTGCCACCAGCACACTATGCCTGTTTTCGCGCTCGCCTATGGATCCCTCGGAGACTTCATCACTACGATAGAGTTGATCGTCAGCATCATCAATCTCATGCGTGCTGGCGGTGCACCATGGCATGCGTGGACCGAGATCGAGACGGAGCTCAAGGCGCTTTGCGATCAGCTCACGTATCTTGGACTCCGTTTTCCTACCTTGGAACCTCTAGTCGCTCTCCAGATCACCCAAGAGGTCGGGCGCTGCCGCGGAGTGCTAGGGCGGTTCTCTGACAAGGTCAAGTCGGCTGAAGGGTGGATGCACAAAATTATGTGGGCAATTTCAGCAAATAAGGCCCTTGCTACATTCAGGAGGGAGGTCATTGAGCGGAAGACTGCGCTCGGGGTCCTTATCGGGCTGATGCATTTGTATGATGTCCCCTCGTCCATATTTCGGCTAGGTACTGATAGAACCTAGAGGCGCCCTAGCTGCCGTTGGGGACCGGGTCAAAGCAATCAGTGGCCTCGTTGGAGAAATTGGCGATGAACTCGGAGCAGCAGTTGCGGGGGTTAAAGACCAAGTCAAAGGACTTGGAGGCCAAGTGGAGGTGGTCTCAGCCGAGATCCATGCCCAAGCTGAGGCAGTTGAAGGCCAAGTTGAGCGAGTTGCAGACGACCTGGAGGTGGTCGCGTCCCTGGTGGAACTGACTCGTGCCGACGTCACAGCAGTTGGTGGCGATGTCGCTGTGGTGGGCGTCGAAGTCAGCCGCCTCGCGCAATTGTTCGCGGAACATCATGCGCAGGTGGTTTCAGTTATCACTCAAATTCCGCACGGCATTGCGGCCATGTTCTTTGTTCTCTCACCGACTGGTGTTTCCATTCCCGTCTCATCGGTACTTTGCACTTCCTACGAGGTGAGTTAGGGTATAGTATATGCACCGATTATTTACTCCCCCCGCTAGGACCTGGACCGGATACTTAAATCATATATCTGTGGACGCCAGGAGCCTGGGAGTCGATATGTCGAGCGAGGTGACTACAACATTGTTTCTCCTGACGGAGAGGTTGTCCCCCCAGACCAGTTCAACATGGCGACTCGTAACAATGTATGCCTGGAAATGAGCATTATAAAGCGGACTTTCCAAGCCTCGGCAGATAAATGCTCTCGATGCAAAAGTAGCTGCAGAACCTCGACTGATGGATGGAAGGAATGGTATACACTCCAGATACATGCCTCGAAAGATGTGATCGGCTGATCCAAATTCGCCAGTGAAAACCGATATTGCAGAAGCAGATATCGCATTTTCATCCGCAGTGACCATAGATCTATACGGTTCGGTCACCTCTCTTTACACCGATCGTGGGATTAAATGATTTGCAGGGAAAATGACATCGACGAGGATGAATCCGAATCATTTCGTCGCGTTCACATCCTCACGCGCATGGAAAACGGTAAGCAACCTTTTCTCTTCAGTGGGATCAATTCATCTCTTTAATGGCATCGACGAAAGTAGATATTAATAAAATCCGCGCGTCAGTACAGTCATGGGCAACCTGGCAACGTAAAACCTTGTTTTCTTTTTTCCCCTGACCGTTTTCTGACGCGGCTTGCAGCTAATCCCGACTATGTATCAACACCTGACTCGGAAGAGGGGACTACGATACTCGTTCCAGAGAGTGGTAGTCCTGGATTGTTCGGACCAAGGTCCCCTCGGGGCTCGCGCTACGGCGGCCAGTCTGAACAGGAGACTAGGATACTCGTTCCAGAGGGTAGTCCTGGATCGTTCGGATTAGAGCCTCAGGGGTATTTTGACTATTTACCAATGCCTCAGTCTGACGAGAAGCCTACGATGCTTGCGTCATGGGCAGACTGGCAACGTAAAACTTTGTTTTCTTTTTTTCCCTTGACCGTTTTCTGACGCGGCTTGCAGCTAATCTCGACTATGTACCAACACCTCAATCTGAACAGGTGACTACAATGCTCGTTCCAGAGAGTGGTAGTCCGGGATTGTTCGGACCAAGGTCCCCTCGGGCCTCGCGCTACGGCGGCCAATAAATGTTCCCTTCATCTTATGATTTAACGACCTCTCTAATCGGTCTTGACGTTCAATGCTTTGTGAGCCTATTTTCAACATGCCCGAGATGCCCGAGAAACTCAAAACACGAGTTGAAATCGAAATCTGGAACTCGAAATCAGTCCAAGGGATGTTAAATGCCGTACTATATGGGCAGAAATAAGTATGAAACCGTAATATTTCTCCCTATACAGTATCAACTCGACCTTGGCCCCATCGTATCGGCCAAGCTATGATTATCACCAGGGATTCAAAGACAGCCCAGGGCTTTCAATAGTGGATGACGCTCGATTACCTCGTTCCCTTCATTGAACCATATCCTCCACGCTCCGACGACGGCAGAGGCGGGAATTTCGTAAGAGTTCCTTCATGCACCTTGCAAGATCACCAGATGCCCTAGTTCATACACCGAGATATGTTGGTTTACTCCTTGTGACATTGAAAAGCCCCCAGCGCGATATAAATGTATCTCAAGCTGGTCATGCCATATAAATCACTTTATCTGTTGATGTGCAACAAATATATATGGTCTCATTGTGTAACGGTGCGCTCGCGCGCCTCACTCTTTCTTTTCTTAATCTTATCTTATCTTACGGCTGAGCCGTTTCGCCGACACTCTTTCCGTATCTTCCGTCTCATTTCTGTACTTTCCGTTCCTTTTCCGTACCTATTACTACACCGTACATAAACCTGTGATGTCCGTAGTACGATTCTTTGGTCAATACACTACTTACGCCACTTACCTCTTGTTGGACCGACAAACCGACAAACCTCAAGCTCAAGCTTTCTGTTTCTTCTGAATCTCTGTGTACCGGAACTACCTGCCGACTTCTAGCTGACCGGTCTCCGTCACACATTGCAAGGCAATTGAAAAAATCCGGAACACTTTAGGTTTCGGAAATACAGAGCTTTGTGTGAAAATTTGCCCAGGAAGGACTGAAGTGTAAGTAATTGTGAATGCACTCGTATCAATTTTTTTTCCCCCCTTTTCCATTGCGTGTCCGAAACCTCTTTGGTTCGGCGGCGCCTGCTTTGATTCAAGAACTTGAACTTTTTATTATTCGGCCCCCAATCTCTGATCAGCCCTACGCATGGGCTCCAAGAAATTTTTATGCTCCTGCCTGAGCACGCTCACTGTTCCCGGGGTTTGACCTGAGGATTAGGGAAGGGAACGGGGAGTAGCTTTCCGATGCAGCGTGCGGCGCGACGCGATCGAACGTGTTGCATGCCTGCTGCACGGCATCTTGTAGGGGAAGAGCCTACAACTGAAAATTCGCCCACACTTGACAGAAAACTAAACTCAACACTGAACTTGAAATTCATCGGCGCGCTGCTGAGAATCAATTGGATCAATCCGTCTCGGCAGAGTTTCAGATCCGGGCAATCAAGGAAGGCGCTGTGGTGTCTACAAGCTGAATTAAACTTTGAGGGATTCAAAACGTAAGACCAGGCCCGACAGCTTTTGTCCGGGGGCGAGGGCAAAAAACCAATTGACAAAAACGCGCCGGGGAAATGACAGCCGACGGCAATCAGTAACCAACCAACACAGCCCCTTCCTTACCATCGTCGTCGTCGTCGCCCATCCTCCTCCTCAGAGTCCTAACTTGGTACCTATCTAGTTGTCGGCTTGCTACCGCGGGCCTAGGATTGGCCGACTCCAGAACTCCCACAATCGAGATTCGAATATCTATTGAATGTGTATGGAAACTTCGTAAGTAAATGGATTGTGAACTACCCTATTTGATCACGTCGCAAGGTATCCAAAGAACGCAGGAATCACTGGATCGCATGAAGGAGTGACCCCCAGCGAGAAAGCCTCTCTTGCCTCGGATCGCTCTCAGATCGCTGAAATGGAAGTGAAAACCACAACTCACGCCCTCCGAGTCCCAACGGAAAGGGGTTCAATCCCGAGCCGACTGGACGCGTACACGTACCCGGTCTTGACTCTTCCTCCAGAGATCGTCTCTGAAATCTTCCTCCACTTCATCCCGGTGTATCCCAAACCCCCGCCAATTAAAGGGTTGCTCTCACCCCTCACCCTTGGCCAGATCTGTTGAACATGGCGCGAAATTGCGCTCTTGACGCCCAAGCTCTGGTGTGCTGTGGAAATGTCCGTGGCTCCGAATCGTCCGGGTGTCCAAAAACTGTTGTGGCAGCGACGATTTCTCCTCGCGGAATTGGCGCTTGCGTGCTCCGGCTCTTGCCCGGTCTCCATCTCCCTCATTTCTTCCACCTATCCAAAACATACCGTGTTGGTCAAGGTGATGGCACGTCACTGCGAGCGCTGGGAACATCTCAAACTGGCGATACGATCTCTCGGTGCTCTCGACGCTGTCCGGAAAACTCTACTCTCACTCCAGAGCTTAACGGTGGTGACGGTGGATGAGGCTCTTGAGTCCCCTCTTTTCCTTAATGCACCTCTACTTTGCAAAGTCTTGCTCGGGGCCTATTCTAGTTTTTGGGCGTCCACTCTCCCCTGGTCCCAATTATCGGTTCTCATCCTAAACGACATCAGAGGACCCGACTGCTGTTTGGTCCTGAACCTCGCTACCAACCTCGTTTTCTGCAGGTTTACGGTCTCGTCCAACACCATGCAACAGTGTGTTGACGACTTCTTTCGCTTCCTCAGCTAACACTATTCCAGTTTCGTGCCTGTCGCGCCGTGTAGAATGCTGGAGACGCTGGTTCTCGGGACCAGAACTCCTGCGGACAACTGGAAATGGCCTATCCTCACGAATCACCTAGGGGAATCCATGAGCATTCTTGGCGCCCTTACCCTCCCGGCGCTCAACGGCTTGCATTATCCTCCCGACGCTCAACGGCTTGCAAGTTGACCAGAACTTCCTGCGCCCCGACCCAGTGGCAGTACTGCAAGGGTTATTCGCTCGTTCGGACTGTACACCCTCGAAAATACGCGTCCTAGATGGTGATGAGCGCTTCGGGATGTACAGCGACGCGTTTCCATCCGTCGTGTTCTCCCATGGCCGCCAAAATCACGGAGACAACAGGAAGGAAATAGAGGATATTGAAGAGGCCCAGGAGCTCGAGTGGGGAGATGAGCCGCAGTCGGACGATAACGACGACTACTCGAATCCGAATGTCCTCTGACCGAGAGTCGAGGCACTGGGCGGAGTCCAGAGCGTAGCACGACGATATGTTCTTCGCTACCTCATTCCCGCCTACTAATCTGAGTAACTTGACGGCCAGATGTTCGATGTGCGTCGGGTAACCTCAATTGAACGAAACACTTCCACGTTGGGCGAGACGTTTCATCTCTATTTTCAGTGGAATCCCTGTGCCGCGAAATGAGTTTATTCTCGGAGAGAAAAAGTTGGCATCACGAGTTATGTCGGTTTTAATAAAGCGGTCACTCTCTTGTTCTTGAACACCAACAACAGGTAGGACGACTAAAAAGGTGAAGTGCCTTTCAGTGCGTCCAAAAGATACTGACGGAGAAAATCTGACGAGGTCGTCATGCATCGGAATCAAGTTCAATGAATTCAACCCCTTTGAGCCGTAAGCCGGCCTTGGTAAGAACGGTCTTCATCGTGTATCCTGAACGACAATCCAATGCCAGACAGGTGCTAAAGATCAGTAGGTAGGGTCTGCATCGATACTAATACCGCTCCGTTGATGTAGACGATATTGATGCCCGTCAATGCCTGCGTCGGTAAGTACCAATCCGTATTGGTGAGTTTGAAAAGATGCGTTGTCTAAAACACTGGGCTTCAGAATCAACTTCGTCAACTTTCGCTATTTTTTTTTGGCTTTTGTTTTCTCAACTTGATCAACAACTTCGCCGCCCGGGCGACGGTCTCAGAGGCGGGGAACCGAACTCAACCTTGGCAGATGCGATGGTGACGGACACTCGAACACCGTGCATACCGAATTGGGCCGTGCGGGCTATACGCTACTAGAGATAAGGCGGTGCTCGCACGGAGGCCGTGGCTGGTATAAAACCCCGGCAATTGTTGTAGTTCCTCCATTCCATTTCCCCCTTCCTCTTTTCATCTCGGCCAGGCGCCCTTTACCTTCTTTGCACCACTATTCTTTTCAATCTCAATCCACTCAATCCACGATGCTCTCGCTCACGCGCCTCGGTTGCCTCGCATTGGCGCTCCTCTCCGCTTCGCAATCAGCCGTCGGCCGCGAACTATGGCTCGAACGCGACGGCCGCGCAATCGAGTTGAACCCGCGTCGGTTCGGGCAGAATCACCCCGCGGTGCTCACGAAGCTCCGCGCCGCATGCGGCAAAGGTGTCTGTGCCAAACTGGCTGGCGCAGCGGTGACGCCGCTTCTCGCAGCGCAGCCAGAGTGCTCGCAACAGGATATGGCCGATCAGATCATTGGTGGGTTTCAACTTCTTCAACCATAACTCTGAACTCTTGAACTCACTTTGATTTTTCAAACAAAACAGACACGGCCAAGCAATTCAACGGCACCACTCAAGCCGCCATGATTGCCATCGCACAGGAGTACCGCCAGACGGAGAAGAACACACCGCCGGACTTCAAGACCAAGCCCCCCACCCTGCGCAACTCTGTCTTCTGCCAGACCGCGCCGAGGAACGCCGAGCTTAACGGACTGGTTCAGGCGCAGGACCCGGCGAACGACCCTAACACATTCTTTGACCCGGCGACCAAGGCGAGCGTGAAGCTGGGAGCGCAGGCGAACACGCGTCCATTCAGCGGTGCGGGCGTGGTAGCTTCGTGAGTTGATTTAGTTTTTTTGCTTCACAACGATGGTTGACCGGGGGTCGTTTAGGACTGAATGAGATTTTATGTGACCCCTATGAGTGAATGGCTATAGTACGTTCCTCTTCCCTTCCCAGCTTCGCGCGGAAACTATTCAGCTTCACGCAGTTAGGAATATTTGGTGTGAAAATTGCGACGAGGTGACAGGTTTTTTAAACACGTTTTTCATGTGAATTATACAATATAATATGGGAACTTTGGCTGGAAACGATTACGATTACTGTTGGGTTCTGGTTGTGATACCCCTCGCTTTGACCGCCCAAATGGAGGAATCAAAGTTGGGCAATGTACCATCATCATCATGTCATCAGATGGTCTAGGGCCTGACTTGGATCATCCAATGGATGATTCCCACGATACTATCTCGCCATTGCTTGCTCAAATTCCTCCGGGAAAAAACTGGAAACCACCTTTCGTTGCTCCGAAGGTGATCGGTAGATACGACTAATTTATATGGTTCCTTGTGGTGGAGAATTTATCCACGGCGAGCGTGGGAATCATCCATTGGATGATCCAAGTCAGGCCCTAATCAGATCGCGTTCTCAGGAGTGTCTTGAACTCTCATCTCACCCTCGCCGCCCAGCATGCCTTCACTGAGTTACGCCGCAGGCTCGAATGACCTCTGCTACCAATGCAATAAACCAGGGCAACCTAAACTGCGCACCTGCTCTCGATGCCAAGTTGCCCGCTACTGCTCACCCGAGTGCCAGAAACTTGCCTGGAAAAAGCATAAACCTGAGTGCATCGACCACAAAGCTATCCTCAAGGAGCATGAGGACCCCACCATGGACGAAACACTTCGGTGGTTTCTGAAATGGCTCAATATCTGGCGCGATCCGCTGTTGGCTTGGGCGGCCTTCTCCGCAAACTTGGCGAACCAGCCGGCGGACTATGTACTCAATCACAGGTTGGATTATTTCAATGATTTGTTTATCGGTTACGATGTGTTGAATAATGTACAGCTGCCTTGTTGAAGTCAAGCGGCGGCCTCCAGCAGAAGCCGCGAAACACGCAACACGCTCCAAATATCTGGTCCGATAGCCCGCAATCCCATCCGATCTGTGCTAACACCGTGCAGGTGACTCTCAGTGGAATGTGCACCGATGTTCAGATGCACCAAGAATTCAACTCCCGGTTGACCGATCCCGCGTATCGCGCCCAGATTGTCGAAAATTTCCACCTCGTCCCGCCTGCACCGCGCGTACTACGCCTCGTAATCGTATGTTTCCCCCTCTACAGCGTCGCGAGTGACGACCTCTGGAACATATTCCCCGACAACAAATCAGCCGCCTTCTCCAACCCATTTAGTTCTGAAAGTCGGCTTCTTTCGACCGCATTGGAACGCGCGTGGAAAGAACAGTTTGCGGAGCATGTTAAGAAGGGGAACAGTGAGTTTATGCCGATGAATTTGGGCGTTGGCTGAGATCTGTTCGCAGTAACAGGCCACAAAGAGGTATTGCAGAAGCTGATCGAGGAAAGTCAAATCTTAACGAGGGTTGCGTTGGAGGTCGATTAAGTTTACCAAGCGGTAGATCCACCAATATGTTTCCAAGTATGTTGTACAACAAGTTTGACTCACACTGCATGAGTTGAGTGGAATCACTCCATTTGTCGAAATCATCAACAGCCTCGATCAAAGTTGTTCTCAGGGCCGTGTAGTATCTATAACCTCTTGTACGATGCCAGTTGGAAGGGAAATTTCTTCAAGGGACTGACCCTCCGAGTCTGATCCTCCGAGTCCTGCGCCGCAGTCGTCCTTGGGTGTCTGATATCCTGATATGCATTCAGTAACATCAGGATCGGCGTTCGGTCTGTGGGACCCGAAAATAATCTCCTAAGTGTCTCTGTATCCTCGATCTATCCACTTAATTTAAGCTTGGGTTCGGGGGGAGGATGGTTCCATGGGGCCAACGGTAATGGTGGACTCGAAGAAGGGGTGAGTGGGCGTATACGCCGCCGAAGGTCCTCAGTTGTCGACTCGATCGCTGCATGGCCTCGGCGGCCAGCTCAGATGCAGATCGGGCCATTTTACTGACCTATGCGAAGCCTCGAGAGTATTTGGAAGCCGTGTTCGGTCAGGTTCGGTCCTAACCCCCTTGCTTCAAGCGAATGTTATGTCATGTTCAACTTCTTGGGGAGATATTCGAGCGCCTCCTCGTAATCCAACGATTCTTTAGGTTGGTGCGTAGATTAGGGTGAAGTTAAACCACGTCAGGGGTAACCTCGCTAACAATGACATGCAAAATCACTCTGTCGAAAAACTTGTTCAAGTCGCTCACCAAATCCCGTTTTTGATCCCCTTCGAAGTGGATTCAACTTTGTGAAGGACCATAACTCTCCTCCATTTCGATTCCCCTTCACATTACACCTCCGGGGCGCTGTCTAAATTGGACCATCTACAAGTCCGCCGAGTCCGATGCCGAACACCATCCTTCCCCAAATCAATCAACGGTACCAACGACGGTCTAATAACCCCTTAAGATGCGGATGACAAGAACCAAAGAATCACCAACCTTCCATGCGCGCACTGGAACGGAAACGCCGTCTTGCACAGCTCATCGACGAGCTTCTTGCATTGTAGAGTCGTCAAGGAGTCATTGAACATGATAGCGCCTGCAAAAATTTATGTTATGTTGAACAATGGAACCATATTTGGTTCGTACCCCGGCAGGCCTTTGAATTGACCAAATCAAGAAGCTGTTGCGGACACCAGCGCAAAGCCCGCAACCAGTGAAATTCGTCCTCTGCCACGTTAGTTTCGGAACGCTGTTGGGCCGCTGGCAGATCATTCTCCAGCTTGGCGAGGAACGTCTTGACAAAGTCTCGCAATTCGTCGTCCAATAAGAGCTAGTGAAACGAATCAGTCAGGTTCTTGCCGTATAAGGCGTACACACTTTATCCGCAACGAGCTCTGGTATGCATCGGACAAATACCTGGCTGTATCCACTGGTGCTGGCGTCGACTTCATCGTGCGGCTGCTCGCTTGGAGGATCAACAAAATGGAAGCCCCAATGTTCAAAGACGCGCCGCGCAGAAGGGTCCCGCAATTGCCGTTCCTCATGTCGACTAAGGAGGATCGGAATAGGCGGGCTCAGTTCCCTCAGCCGGAGGGCGCCTTTTCCATTTCCCTCCGTACTGACGTTGGACAGGTACCCCAAGCAGAGCTCCTTGAGGAACCTCTCCACGCGTATACGTTCATCCGCTGCGTGTTGGTCGATAAGCACAAGCGTCCGCGTAGCATCGTCTGCCGCGGAGGAATCGGCGATGAGACAGGCAATGAACTTGCGATCGACTTGGTCAATGACTTGCGCATGTCGCAAATCCTCCTTCTCGAATCGCCGTGAGGAGGCTGCCGTGGAGTCACCGTACGGCTGTCCAACCTTCAAGTAATCCGAAAACCTTTGAAATCCGTGACAATCGTGTTGCTTGGGGGCGTCGACGTCCGGGGCCGGTAAATGCGTGAGGTATGGGATTTTGTCTTGCGCAACAGCATAGATATCGTTCGCCTAAGAAGAAGAGGTAAATTAGGTTGTACAGGGTGGCAAAAAGATTAATTGCCTCCAGTGCTTTGTGTATCCATTCGGGCATTTCGGGTTTATCTTGACCTTCATTCCCCCGTGCCTTCTGCCTCGATAGAGTGCGACCCTGACGAACGAAGACCGCCCCACTGTCTGGCGCTGGTGGGGGCTCTGATTGCCGATACGAATTCCCGGTTCGCGCGTCAACGACATATATCTGACCGGTATGCGGATCGGTCCAGACTAACTCCTCCGGCTCCTGCAATATATTGAGTGTTACTTGCCACCGGCGAGGCCTGGGGTACCTGGGGTAATATACCGACCTCACGGGTATAGAGAGGTGTCGGGGATGTCTCTCTTGATGCGTGTCGCGATATCGTTTGCTCTTCAGCATAACCGGAATCGTCTTCAAAGTCGTATTTTCGTCGCTTTCGCGGCGAGGGCGATCCGAGATGTCTTCCCGTGGCCTTCGGCTCCACCGCGAAACCATGTCGGACGAGAAACCCCTGTATTGTTGAGGCAAGTAGAGTCATGACAGTCCCTTTATTCTGTTCAGGATGTTGAGATGGCTGTGTGGCGAGTAGGAAGAACACGCACTCGTAAATGAACCGCGGCTTTAGCCGGCTCGAGACAGTTATCTATCTGTTGAGGAGGAACACTTATATCCAGAACATAGACTGGCTTCTTTTCAGTTTTCCGAGGAGAACGTCGAACAGCTGAAATATTGAGAACAAATTCAGGGCGAAAGAAAGTTGCGTACTGCTCCTGACGCTTGTCTCGCCGGAATCGTCAAACGCCTAGGTCATATTAGTGAGTGTTCGTTCCGCTCCGGATGAACGCAAAAGTTACATGTTTCCCAAATGAACTTGAGGCAAATCGCGAGTCGATAGTTTGATGCAACTCGCAAAATGAGATGGGGTGTCGATTGATGTCTGAGAGGTATCGCTCAGGCCATTATCTCCCAAAATACAGCTGGCGACTCACAAATAGATTGATGTGCCTTGGATACTGGTCAGTGGGATACGGGGGAAAACATCACAGTCAACACACTTTTGAGTATGCACCGTCGAGACTGATAAAACCTTTGAGCCGCAACTCTCCGGAGGTTACGTCGATCTCTTCCACATGCTACTGATCATCAGCGGGAAGATGAAAATGAGTAGACCTCCAACCTGAGCCAAAGCACGCCCGTAAAGGTGCCGAAAGGCCGTCAATACCGAGGTCGTCTAAGACACCGCGTAAGTCTTGTTTGAACAAAACCACCAGAACAAACCTTTGGAATTCTCAACAGCATATCTTTGTCGTCTTTGACACTATGCGTATTCTCTAGTGTGAAAGAAACACTGGGGAATACGAGCGCAAAGGTTTCAATCTGATGGCGTATCGTGTCCAGCGTCCGCGCAGGGGTCGGATGGGAAAGACGGCGGACAGGAAGCTGCAGAAATAAGAACACAAAGTGGACCCATGGTGGCTGGACTTGCATTATAGAAGGCATCTCGGATGCAAACAGTGGTCCCCGGAGACTCGCGCCTCCAACGAATGGCTGGTCCGTTGTAGAGCATTTTCGAACCCTGAGTCCGGAGTTAAATGCACTCATTTCCCTACATGCGTTCCTCGAACCTTGACGATGACTGACCAGCTTTGGCGCGATCGTGCCGTACGCGACGAGATCTCGAGGCAACAGATGTCCGCACATGACGCCAAAGCTACTTGCGCTGAGGGTAAGCAAGACGAAATTTGAGAAAAAGTACCTTCGCCGCGGAATCCAAAGGTCGACAGGTCATCGAGAGAGTCAGGGGCATATGCTTTCGATGTACCTGGAAGCTTAAGAAATCGGAATTTGCTGTAATTTGGAGGATAAAAATTGGACGCACCATAGCGTCCAGCTTCCAACCCAGTACCCAGGATGTCCATACCGTCCTTGCTCAATCCGGAGCCGTCGTCGCGGACCCAGCAAGTCCACTCTTCGCAATCCACACCAATGTCAATCTGGCGCGCCCCGGCATCCAAAGAGTTTTGAAGGAGCTCAGATACGATTTGAGACAATGAAGTGAGGATTTGGGTCGACCGAAGCTTGGAACGGGTTACATCGGGCAAGGGTTCAATGGGGGCGTTCATTTACAGCGCCGCGGCGATGTGGTCGGAAGCAAGCCGTGGTGGCATGTGGCTGTGTGATCAGCGCTCGCTTCTCTTTCCGCTCCCACCACCACCTCCGAGGCAGATGAAGTTCGTATGGATGGACGTCGACCCTGTATGCACGTCCATTAAACAGGTAACCTTGCCTAAATTTTCGTAGGGCCATGACGATGCCACCGCGATATTGCTTGCCCTCCACTGTCCGAATATCACCCTCCTCGGGATCTCGACGGTAGACACCCCTCGCATCTAGTTTACCTCTCCTCATCCTTCAGACGCACGGAAATGCCAGCAGTTATTGGACCATGCGGAATGCGGCCAGATGCTTGCAGGCTTTCGGCGCCTCCTCCCGATACCCTGAGGTTCGCGTTTACCCCGGAGCGGCCAAACCACTTCTCCGACCTGCGAAGCACGACCCGGAAATCCACGGCGTCGATGGACTCGGCGGAGTTGAAGGACTGCCTGATTCTGAAAGCCCCGAGGTTACGCGATGGCTGGCGAAAGATGCTGACGGTGAGAATATCAGGGCGCTCGACGGGATGGCTCGCGCCGTGAAGCAAACGTGGAATAGAGGTAATGGGCATAAGGTAACCATTATCTCGAGTGGGCCTATGACCAACATTGCACTATTTGTTGCGGTGTACCCGGACCTTTTGGATGCGGTGGAAGAATTCGTGTGTTCGTCCATATTTTCTTTTTAAGAGTGCTTCAGGCCTGACCGGCTCTCTTAGTTATGGGCGGTGGTGTTGGTCTAGGGAATAGGTCAGCTGTCGCAGGTTCGTATCCAGGCCTATTTTTTGAACCGCTGTTGACTTGTTGCAGAATACAACATCCTTTGTGATCGTGCGTATCGATTCCGGATTCACGCTATATCTAACTTCATACCCAGCCCACGCTGCTCAGATCGTCCTCGAAGCACCTGTGAAGAAAACAATGATCCCAATAAACGTAACCCACACCGCGATCGTCACCCGCGCCATCCACGAGCAACTCCTTGTTCCGGGCACCCAGTCAGATACGGGCGGTCCCCTCCCAAAAGCGGCGACCAACCTAAGGCACACGCTTTCTACTTTGATCAGCTTCTTCGCCGATTCCTACAAAAGCACCTTTGGCTTCAATGACGGGCCGCCGCTCCACGACGCGTTGACGGTCGCGTACGTCTCTCGGCCTGAACTCTTCAAATCCACACGCTACCGCGTCGATGTCGAGCTCACAGGAGCGCACTCGTCCGGCGAGACTGTCGTGGACGTTTGGGATTACCAGTCGTGCGACAATAATGGTTGGGGCGCTGGATCCAAGAACTGCATTGTCACTCAGTCGGTTGATGTGCGTTTCCTGCGTATTCACAGAACGCTGTTAACACATTATTGTCCTCCAGCTCGATGGATTTTTTGCGCTGTTCCACGATTGTGTGTTGCGCTGCGATCAAGTATCGCCGTTGAACAAAACATAGGTATAACAAGTGTGTTTCCACTCGGTATCTCCCGGCTGAGGCTTACGTCTTCGTGCTTGATGTGCAAGTTTCAACCTTGAACCTAACCTTTGTCTCTTTCCGATTCCATTTTGGGCCACCTTAACATATTATTGGATGAACCTGAACCGAGGGTTCCTCGTGCGTACTAAAACTTCAGATACCTTGGAGCGTGTTGAGTGTTTGTCCGAACGGCGCTTCTCGAGCTCGAGCAAGTAGCTGGATGGAGGTTCACGAGTTCACTATTTGCGATTCATGATTTACAGATATGCTCCCTATGGTTGAGAAGATAGCCCGGCTGCTGATTCGCCAAGCACTGCGTTCAGTGGCCGCGTCGACAAACCCTGTGTACCAGACTGGAACTCCGGCGAACCTCTGCCGACCATGAGAAACAGGCGGTTGCCGACGTCAGATCAGCACAGCTGTGCTGCCATGACTCGACCCTCTGCCGACCCTTTGCCGACCGGCCGTTCTACTGGCTGTGCCTCCCTCTGCCTCCCGCCCTCCCACAGAGCTCGCTCACACTTGCAGACCTGTCCGCCACTTCGCCTCGAGCTACCCCCCTTCATTGTCTTGTTTAAACGGTTTACTTAGTGTCGGTCGAACTGAAGAACTGCTATTTGGAAAGGGCTTGAGGTCCACAGAGGTTTGGACACCCGCTGTGCGGATGTCTGCCGCCCAGGGTCAGCACAGCCTGTGTCGACGGACCCTGAACGCAGTGAAGTGGGAGACTCAGAAAAGAGGGGAACACGAGAGAACGGTGGAAAGTCTCCGTGTTCAAAGGGAAGTATTCTAAGGTAGACTATTTCTACTGGTGCTTACTTGAATACTTAGACTACAGCTAGCTACGGAACCAGTCAGGACGAGTCAGAAGTGAACTGCGGGACTACGGAATAAGACTACGCGTAAGTAGACGACTGCGGCGGCCCGAGTGCCGGGCCTTACATTAGCTTGCAACGGGAGCAGGTACGAAGCTTGGTATCTTCCGGTCCGGGTCGTTGCATTCATAGCATCGGTCGTTAGTGCCTGCGCAAAACTGAAGTCTCGGCATGCTCAGGTAGTTTCTTTTCCAGTTGAAACCGGATAAGGATGATAGTAGGATGATCTTAGCAAGATAGCGTCCGGACCGCGCGACCGTTCGGATTTGCCAATGATCATCTCGATATCTGCCGTGCATGGCTCCACCAACCTCGCTCTGTTCTGACGTTCCCCGGAGGATGTGTTGAAGTTGTATAACAGCAGCAATCGGACCTTCGTTGAGTCCGCATTTTCTTCCCGATTGATTCCTGTACAACAGCTTGATGATTCTCGTTAGGAATACGTAGCTGTAGATTCACGGACAGTTACTATTACCGGACTTTGTATTTATATGGGCTTGAATCTTGTATTCACCTCAGACTTGTTCTTCTCCAACTAACGCCAACCAACGCTTAGGAGGTGAGCCACCATTGTATTACTTTTCTCGACTTCATACTCACCTACTCGTAGTCTTGTTTCGTTTAGGTATGAATATACCAGACGTTGTTCTCCAACCAACACTGAGTCTTGTTTCGTTTAGCCTCAACTTACAACAGGATGCCCATCAACTCAGTCATTGCGGACGACAGAGATCTCCAATATTTTGGAACTTGGAATCAAGCTGGGTTCGTACGCGATTTTGGGATGTGTATTCCCATTTACATGTTTTCAGGTCTTCCGAGGAGTTTCGTAGTACAACGACATGGTCCTCGACAAAAGGGACTTCTGCATCGTTTACCTTCATGGGTGAGCCACCGACGCGTCGAGCATCTTCCAAAATGGATTTACACTACGCAAAGGATATGGAGTGACAGTTTATGGCACTGTTTCCGCAGTAAACCCTCCAAACGCCACTTTGGGGTTTGCAGTGGACGGTACGACCACTGGAAGCTTCGCACCCGCCCGCGGTATGACTTCCGACATTCACCACCTGGTGCTTTGGACATCACCGTCCCTTCCAAATGGCACACACGAGCTGGTAATCACGCAAACGGAGGCTCAGACTGCGGGCGTGATTTTTCTCGACTACATAATGTATGAGACCAGCTCGGACACAGCTGGCCCATACTTTGTCGACGATAGCGACCCCCGCATAGTATACACCCCTTCCTGGAGTGAATCCAGCGAGGAGTACGACTTCCAGCATACCGCCCATGGAAGCAATGCCGCTGGTGACTCTTTCTCATTTACATTCGAGGGAACATCAATCTCACTTTACGGCGATATAAACAACGGCACCGCTGAGCAAGTCCTTAATGCGTCAATGTCCGTTGACAAAGGACCCTCGGTGTTTTACGTCCGGCCAAAACCCGCTGCGGTGACCTCCAATAACTTGATATACGACTCGGGTGAACTTTGGAACGGGACGCATACACTCGTGGTCACCGCTGAGAACGCCTATCCCATGTGGTTTGACTATCTCTTGGTGACACCAAACCCCCCTGGCTCCCCAACCTCCACGTTCACCGGTTCAGCTCCTTCTGGATCGTCCACCGCCTCATCCTTGGGCTCAAATTCCTCATCATCTGCCATCAAGAAAAAGACACCAGTCGGCGCGATCGTGGGACCCGTCGTCGGTGTGTTGGTCCTCGTCGCAATAGCAGCCCTGTTCTTCTTTGGCTGGCGCAGACGTCGTCAACCACGCAAATCGACCAGCGGCTCCTCGCCTCTCGCGTCGACCGGCCATAGCCACAACGTGGGGTATTCCGCTGCGCTACCCGCTGGCGCCATGTACGCCGCACCCACTTCGGTCCCGTCATCCGGGCCCATGATGCATCAATTGCGTCCTCAGCCTGCACAGGTCGCACCTCTCACCTCCGTACGCCGCCACAAGGGGTTGTAGTCGTAATCCTCTTCTTCATAGTCCCTCGCGCTGGAGACCGAGTGCCTGGCCGGCGCTGCAGCGGCCTGGGCGATTGAGTCGGCGAGGACCTGAAGGGGTAGTTAAGAGCAAGGTGTATAAAAATCCGCAGAGCTGACCTTGGCGTCGCAGCGGTCGTACCATTTGCGATGTTAATTTTCTTTCCCGTACTTCGTTTACACTTCATTTTATTCTCATAACACGACTCCACCACACCCAATAGACACCATTAGCACCCAGTAATTAGACAACGCTACCGTAGCCCTACCTGGCCGTCATGTAGCTTTAAATTAGGAATTATCGTCATCATCATCATTTAAAATTCCAGTGATCAAGCCATTGAAAAAGAGCTTCAGGTTAATTACCCTCCAGAGTAGGATCCGGATCGCTCTTCATGATCTCTTTGTGGTCATTGCAGCTTAGTTTGTGAAGCTTTCAGTTTTTGGATTGGCACTCGGGTGAGCCTAGACGGTGGCTGCAACGCAGGTACGAAGCTTGGTATCTTCCGGTCCGGGATCGTTGCATTCTATAGCATCAGTCGTTAGTGCCTGCCCAAACTCAAGTCTCGGTAGTTTCTTTTCCAGTTGAACTTACGGCAACCTCGAGATAAGGATGATCTTCCCGTCCGGTGATCGCCGGTGGCTCCTTTACATCATGCAAACCACAAGTCACCACAAAAGTTATCAGCAAATTATTGGGCTTCGCGTCCGACCCTGACATTGAGGCAGTGCGCGCTCTTTACTTGGCTAATGATCATCTCGATATCTCCCGTGCGTCGCGCCACACCACCGTATCCGCACCGACGACTTCTGGACCCGCTAAAATTCATCAACGCCAACAGACAGAATTCAGTGAGCTCTAATATTATCCTCGTCCTCAATTCAATACGCTTCCGGCGTTTCGGCTAGCGCAATCTTCTGTCTGCCGCTAGTCCCTCGTTGTGACTCCTTCAGCGGGTTCAATTGCTTGTCTCTTTTCCTGACGGCCAACATGAAGATCTCCAGTGGTCGCAACTAGAAATCCCCACCTACCTAGCTACCGGGGCGTGGACAAATGCGTTTCATACTCCAGGAGGAATGCAGATCAGTTTAATTCTCTACCTTCAAAGTCCGGCTAGCGATTCGCATCATTCATGCTGACGACGGTCGAGATACGTTTGAATGAGTCGGCCCTGTTTGTTCTGTATAAAATGACCTCGACACCACTCAAATCTCTCAAGGTTGATTCTTCACTTCTTCTCTATTCTCTTTTGCCCTTCTTCGAGCTCGACGCTCGCGTTTTTCACCCCCACTTCTCTCTTACTCTACAACCATGGTTGCGTTCAACTTCTTCCTCGCCGCACTTGTCGCGATATCCGTGACCGCGCGCCCCATCACTCTCGGTGACTTGGAGAAAGTGCGCACAATGTTTTCCAGCTACTTCGAGTGCTAACCCCGCCTACGTATAGGAAGCCGCCGCGTCTGTTGCTGCTGGCAACGTCGGTACCGACTCCGACGCCGGTGCTTTCGGTATCGGTGGCGGGCAGAACCAACAGGCCGCCGCTGATAACCAGCAGTCCGAGTTCGCTGCCGCCGCAACCGCAGCGGCGGCAGCCGAAGCTGCAGCGGGTGTCGACATTACTGCATCCATCGCGGCGGCATCGTCTTCCGCGGCAGCGGTTGCGGCGACGGCCACTGTGAACCCACTGGACCCGATCCCGCAGAATAACCAAGGCCTCACGCCCGAGCAGCTCGGTGCGCTTTCCGGACTTCGGGCCAAGCTTCAGATCGACACTCAGTTCAACGACACCGGGGCGATCGCGAGCGACAACGACGCTATTGAGGCGGCCATATCAGTTAACGACGGATCAGGATTCTAGGGTTGGAGTTGGTTGGGTCCGCATTGTATTTTAGCACAGAGTGGAATCTGAGTACGGGATCGAGTTTTTGCAGAGACTATTGGGCACGACTCACGCGGCTAATCTGCCCTATTGGGCAAGAATTGACGATAATGGTTCAGAACCCGGCCCAATTTGTAGACTGGGTGTCACACCATTCGATAGCTCGCAGATATCACGGTGCTGCCATCCGCATCTTTATCAAAGTTTGAGGTTGAAGTTGAAGTTCAACCAATACTGTATCGCAGAAGGTTTCCGAATCTGAAACTTCCGTCATGTTGAGTATAAAAAACAAACCTATCAGTGTCACGGCTGGGAGGGCATGCCGTGCCGAAATAATAAGCTATGAACCTGGTCTCAAAAAATTGGTTGGGCTATGGTTGCGTACGTGCGTTGTCGTTGTTCGTTGAGGATGTTGGAGACGGTTACAGGATATGTGGAAGTGGTCCAAAAGCTGGTTCTAGACGGGTAAGGTTCTGTCTGGTAGACACTGCGCTGCGTGTTAATTGAACAGAATCGTCATTGGCTCGCGGGACCCGTAAACCCGAATGAAGGTTCGTCAACCAACAGAGCCCGAAACTCAAACCAGAGTAATATTTTCGCCAAGTTGCAGAGTTTTGAGGTAGGTCGTATCTAAAGCCGTCCTCTGAGAGATCCACGCAGCAGCAAAACACCGTTCTCGTTCACTCCCTAGAATTTTAGCGAGCCTCCAATAGATGTTCCTTCTTCCTCTCTTGGAACCCACCGCATTTGCTTTGGGTCCTACATTGTCGGTGCGTACTGCGTGTCGTCAAACTTTCGCAACATCTTCAAAACTACAGCTCAATACTCTCTTTCGCCTTGAACTTCCTCCCCGCGCGGTCCGCCGAGCGGAAACAAAACTGATTCCCGTGCAGCTCGAGCCGAACATGCGGGCCATCGAGTACGGTTTGCAGACCTTCACCGGGCTCTGCTACAGGTCCCGGCAGCGGTGCAGCTGGATCGTGTGTCGGAGGCAGGGTCGAATACACCGGGAGCGCGAACGTGAATATTGAGTTTCGCTTCGGGAGGACTGAATACAAATTAGTATGGTAGGCAAGAAATGAGGGGGGATAAAGAACAAACCCTTCAGCTTATTCTCTTTGGTGACGACCTTGAACGTCCCCTCCGTCTCGTGGATGACGATACCAGAGAGTCCGAGGATGGCGGTGTTTTTAGTTTGATCAACTGAAAGAAATATGAGAAATGGGTACTTTGTGGCAAGAGGAGAGAGAACCAGTCATTATTGAGCCGTGAAAATCAGCCTTGAGCAGTTTCGGATGCATGGCCGCGCCAGACAGTGTTCGCGGCGGGCCGGAACCCGGTTGCGGCAAATTGAGCAGTTCGGACATGTACCCCAGCCAGAGACGATGTAGGGGAAGGAAGAGGGTGAATCTGAGAGCCGTGAGTAAGGAGGAGTTGCAGCTTAAAACTGGGCGCCCACTTCGCCTGGCTCTCGTCGAACCCCCACAATCCCAACTCGCGCGCGGTGCCCTGCCGCCTGCCCAATACACCCAGCTTCTTGCGTTCCTTCGCCGCGCGCAACTTGGCTTTCTTCGCATTGAGCTCCTTCCTCCGCCGACTCTCCGTCGCAGCGTTGTCGAGCATGAGCATACGCCCCTTGACGCGGGTCGCATAAATTTCGGCGGGGTTTTTCGACTGTGTGACCACCATTTCTACATATTGAGGTGTGAATGGGTGCGCTGCAGTAAGCTTCAGTTTCACTGGCGCGGCTTTTGCGGCAGGGAGTTGGCGGTAGAGGTCGATGAGTTGGGAGTCCATGATGGCGGACTCATAGAGGCCTCGGCAATCCCCGACTCGGCTTTCAGATCACCGGTAAGGTCGAATTTGCGTCTTTCCAATGCCCAAGCTTACCCTCCCCAGCGGCCACACCTGGGCCTTTGTCGACGCGAACCCTCAGGGAAAAACTACACTTCTATGCTTACATGGCTTTCCTGACCGTAAGAATGGACTTGATACTGCGTTACGGCGCTTCGGATTCAAGTTCTGAAAGTGTGTTTTTCTGCAGTGGGATATGGATACAGGCACCAAATAGGTCCATGGGCACGGGCTGGATTTCGCGTCGTCGTCCCAGACATGCTGGTGCGTCTGGATCCGCCTAGAAAGCAAGAATTCATGCAGAGAATGCGCCTAGGGCTACGGCGGGTCAGACGCGCCCATAGACCCCTTGCAATACACCACCAAGCGTCTCGCTGGAGATCTCATGGCCCTGCTGACTGCACTTGGAGTTGGTCGCGCTATCGTCGTTGGCCACGACTGGGGATCCTTCACCGCTGGCCGTGTTGCGTTGTGGCACCCGGATCGTGTGCTCGCGCTTGTTTTGTGCGTGCAAAGGTTTTTGTCCCTCCGGCTGGCTCAGATGATTCATTTCCACAGAATGAGCGTACCCTACACCGCGCCTGCGCGTGCCCCAATGTCCCTTAACAATATCGCCGAACGCGCGCCGAATTTGGGCTACCAGCTCTTCCTCGCGTCGCCAGAGGCCGCGCCAACGCTCGAGGAGAATGTGCGTCCACTCGGCTGCCTACCCATCTTACCGGCCCACTCACATAAACTTCTAGATCCCCTACTTTCTCGCCCTGACCTTCTCCCCGCCTTCGCAGCGCACAGACTTCACCCCCAAGGGCGTAATGAAGACCCTCCTCCTCTCACCCCTTGCATCCGCTCCCTCCATGCCATGCCTTCTCAAAGGCGACGCGCACCGCGCCTACCTGAACTCCTTCCGCGCGCGCGGCCTGACGGGTGCGACCAACTACTACCGCACAGCGCACCTGCGGTTCCTCGAGGAAACCGCCGCCTCGTTGCCTTCCGCCCTCCCCTCCACCCTCTCCGTGCTCAGCATCTACGGCACCCTCGACGCCACCATCGCGCCCGCGGCGCTCAAGGCCCAGCGCCGCTTCGTGCCCCGCCTGACGGAGGTGCCGCTGAAGGGCGCGGGACACTGGGTGATGATCGAGGATGTGCCGGGCGAGGAGTCGCCGTCGTTTGTTGGCGAGGGCGCGGACCCGCTTGCAGAGTGGAGGGAGCAAATGAGTGCGGGCGCGTGGAAGGGTCGGTCGGGTGATGGAGGCGCGGTGGGCCGCGAGGTGCTATCGTGGCTCAAAGGGCTGGATATTGTGGAGGTGAGGGGGAAGCTGTGAGTTCTATATTGTTTATTCTGATTTTACTTGTATTCTACGCTTCCAAGTGCCATGATTGGCCGCACTCAAATTTCCACTTTCACTTATATTCCACGATTATTGTGAGGTATGCTGCCTAGCCCAGATACGAGGTGGAAAGAGACCGCAGCGGGTTTGGGCGTTGGAGATTGATGGCAACACTGATGAAATTTAGACTCCGCGGGCGTACCGATTTCCCGCCGCTTTTGATCTGTGTTCAACTTTCCCGGTTACTTTCACCAAACGTCGCAGGTGAGCTTCTGGACGTCTGACCCGGAATTTCGCTACTGGGGCTGCACACCTTCAAGTTTCTGGTCTTCACAAACCAGCCCCAAGCCTCTCAGAGCCGGGCCCCAGTTAAAGTCTTGGGCTTGACGCCACCTGCTTGGGGCTGGAGTTGAGAAAAAAAAAACCCAGATGCATTGTGTGCGGTGCACTTCTTCTCCGATACAAGAGGACATTTGAAAATATCCCTCGAGGCCAGGCTTCCCGACGTCCAAAATCAACTTGGTTCGAAACAGTTTGGTGCGTTCTTATTTAAATTTGTCGGGACTCGGCCGATTTTTCTCCTACCCCCCGAGAACGACAGCGATTCCATTCCAGGTGTTCGAGAAGGTACCTGGTAAGTAAGAGGTCACAACCACATGCCATCGGCATCCTTCGAATACTTAGCGCTTAGTGCTCACCCTGTAATTATGCTCCAAAATGGCAAGCTAGGGACTGAAAACTTGAAACAATTCTACACGACGAAAGGGACGTACCCTGAGCTTAAGACAAACGGGGTGAGGTTGCTGTTGATTGTACAGTCCGCGAAGTACTAAGGTCACCAATAAATGTAGAAATTCAGCTGTAAATATGGACTGGCGGTAATATAGCGCAAGGGCCTGGCCCGGGCGCCGTGCAACGCTTGCATCCACGATGAAGGCGACAACCGCGGACTGGAGCCAGGTTAGACGTAAAGTTTCCTCCTCGTGGTGTTGCTCTCACGAGAGCAAATATAACGTTTAGAACCCGACGTAGGATTGGAGGTTGGTAAGGAAGAAAGAGAGCGCAGAGCACAAGGAACCATAGAAGTGAAGCAAGAGCAAAAACGCCCCGTACAAACTACCCCCTTTCCCTTCTATTCGACGCTGATCGGCGAACAAGGTTGAACCAGAACAATGGCACAGCGGCGACTCCGAGCTTGTTTGGCTGCGTACTAGAGTCAACTGACCATCCCAAGGTAGTACAAGCCCAGGCACTACTTTCGGGGACCTGGGTATGACAAACAGTGTACCTTCCATAGACGGGTTCAATAGGCGCCGGGAAGCTTCCGCCAAAGCTTGTCCGAAAATTTGGCTTTTTGAGGGCGAAATTTGGTGTTTTCCTTATCCGACATTTGACTTTTTGAAGCCCCAAACTCACAACCCTTGTCCGCGATGTGGCTTTTTCAGGCGGGGTTTCAACTTTTTGCGGCCAGGTGCTGAACATCCCTGACCAAGGAGGCTTGTGTCAACAGAAATCATTGCCAAGGCGACAGTGAACGCGCCCAGGCCGTCCAAACGTCAGCTACACTTGATCTCCTCGCTGCGCTATAGGCGCGGCCGAAAATTTCTCTAACCCCCCGTGACGACCTTTGTCCGAAAGTGGCTTTTTGAGGCCGATTTTTCCGCACAAGCTTTGGCGGAAGCTTCCCGGGGCCTGTTCGATATCATCCGGCCAAATTACCTTCGCTTCGCTATGGAGCTATGGAGTACTTAGAAGACATGCAAGGAATTCAAGCTCCGAGTCCCTGTGGCATCCTTTCCCGACGGCATAGGAAGCAAAGTCTAAGAATTGCATTGACAATAATTAACCTAAGCCTTTTTGGCGTAAGGCGATCCAACCTTGGGGTATATAAACGAAGGGATTTCTTTGGGCAAACACATCGCCCACCAAGGCTACGTCGACTATCATACGCTCGACTGCTCACAATGGCCCCTTACACTATCACTGGCTGTAAAGGTATCATATTCCCCTTCTATTGCACTCAGACCGTGGCTGAATGTTTTTCGAAGGCGGTATCCAGCCTCGACTGGAGATTAGGGATCTTCAGAAGGACACAAAGCAGTTCACTTTGTTCGTTCTTGCGTTCAATGACGTGAAGAGGGCGAACTACGAGACGGCCGCCGCTCGCTTCGTCGAGATTGGTTTATATTTTTGATTCAGGTTGGCTATATACTCTGACACTATTTCAGCTGGGATTCATGGCCTTCCTTACTCTCAATGGCCGTAAGTGTTTTCATTACAATCTCTGTATTGCTGCCTGACAATGTGCCATCACTCTAGTGGCGATCCTGATGGAAAAAGCAAAGGAAACCCTGGTGAAGATGGTCAATGGGGTGGTCGGTGTTACCACTATTATATCCCTCATCATTTAATGATTTTATCGGATTTCAGGTTATTGTCACCATGCGTGTATGTATCACGCAACACAGACCTCCGCTAGCTGATAGTCTGAACTGCTAGCTGTCCTGTTCCCTACCTGGCACCGCCCTTATGTGCTCGCTCTCGAGGTAAAAGCTCTCTTCGTGCTCATTGGTGGACCTATGCTCATTCATCACAGCAAACCATCAGCGAGGCCGCTCATGAGATCGCTGGGCGCTTCGCCCTACAATACCCTGCTGAAGCGGCAGTGTGGCGCGACGCAGCAACAAAGCTGAGGTTCCCGTATGTCATGCCATTTAGGTCTCAGCCATTATTGGAAAATTCATAAATAATCTCGTTCTCTAGGTTTTGGGACTGGACTCTCCCAGACACCGGAACTCAGGGTCTGCCCAACATTCTTAAGGTCGCAAGTGTGCAGATCACTATGCCTGAGGGCAAGATAATTTCTGCCCCGAACCCCATCGCGCACTATGACTTTCAAGGTGCCCTTCCCAAGGGCTTCACGGACGTCGAAGAGAACAACCCTCTCCTGCCAAAGCAACCAGATGCTCCGCCGCGAATGGCGTATTTTTCCAAATGGACTCGCACGTACAGGTGGCCCAGCAGCACGCCAAACAACCCTGTGGAGAACTACTCTCAAATTGACAAGTCAGTAATACTTATGCGAATGTCAAATTGCGACGACGCTTACCATCGGCGTGGATAGGATTCTTAAAGGCGAAGCAGCAACCCCTGACGGCCGCGGCAGATACCAGGATCTGATCAACAATGTCATTGACATGTTTTCTTTCCCTCTTGAATCTCCTCCCGATTGGAGCCCTTACATGTAAGTTTAACATCTACTGTATACTAGTAGACGGCTGATGTTTGTCCAAAAGCTGGGATAAGTTCTCGAACACGGCAGTCCAGACCGAAGGGCTAGCGCCGCTGCCATCCGTGGCAGGTGGGTATCGCTTGTCTTTATATATACTTCGTCCTGATCAAGCCGAATACAGGGTCGATCGAGCATCCTCACAATACTGTCCACCTCCTTCTTGGCGGTATCGGTGATATGGTGCGTTCGCCCATAAGAAAGCAGCAGCATCACTTTAACATTTGCTTGTTGATAGGGTGACAATGACTACGCAGGTCTGTGGGTCCCACTTCAGAGTGGTTGAAATACTGACTCCCGCATCATAGGTTTTGACCCCATCTTCTTCCTGCATCACTGCCAGGTTGATCGGCTGCTCTCATTCTGGGAGACTATCTATCCTGACTACTGGATGGGTCTCGGTTACAAAAACAAGGAGGGCCAGATGCAACCTTTCAGTTCGTAGCCCGGCCGCATTTTTTGTACATTAGGTGCGTTGGCTAATAATGTCTCTTTAGTTCAAGGGGATGGAACTTGGTCTGAACTTCCCAACGCTGGCATTAACGAGAATACAATCCTCGATCCGTTCCGTAGGGAAGTGAACTCCTACTGGGCTGCCAAGGAGACTCGTTTCATGAGTCACGGTGCGATGAGTGAGTTTCACGCTTGGTCTGAGTTAATGAAAAATAATAACTGTTTTTTTTCGAAGACTATACATATCCCCCTATCCAAGGCGTGGAGGTGGTCTGGGGAGAACCTCTCAGACTATCTCTGCGGGCAAAATATCTTGCCGTGTTGCAACGTCATTTCTCCATGGACCCGCATCTCCTTCTCGGCCGCCATGTCGCCTTGAAACCAAAAATCTTTACCGACGACGTGAGGAGCAAGGTGCCTGGCGGCTATGCCGCGGTCCACGGATTCCGCCACTTTGCGTTCCGTGTCGAATTGCTCGAATTCGCCTTCAACTCGTCCTACTACATCGAGTTTCTGTACCAAAAGACGGAAGACACGACCGTGCCCGTCGGGATCGTGCCCGTCCTCGGCCGAGGCTCCAACACTCGCTGTGCCGCCTGCAACACCCGTCGGGTGCGGGGAAACAAGATCAAGGGTGTTGTCACGATAGACACAAACCTCGTGGTCGATATCGTCGTCAAAGAGGGCCTCAACCACCCGGACACCACACACGAGCAAGTTATCGATGCGCTCAAGAAGAATATCTGGGCCAGCCTCGCCACGCCCGAGGGCGGCCGCATCGCATCCGCCCGCCATGGCGCTGCTGCGCACGGGCGCCGTCCCCTTCCCGCTGAAGCGATCCCCAAC
Organism: Mycena metata; assembly: GCA_029378385.1. Classification (NCBI taxonomy): domain Eukaryota; kingdom Fungi; phylum Basidiomycota; class Agaricomycetes; order Agaricales; family Mycenaceae; genus Mycena; species Mycena metata. The sequence continues at coordinate 25,014 of JARKIB010000337.1, read as the reverse complement.
ATTGTCATTGCCTCTGCTAATGTCGCGGAACGTGAGGGAGAAGATGAAGGAAATGCGTTATCCTACTACGACGATGCCCAGCATGGAGAGCATCTGACGCAAGGCTGGGGCTATCATGATCAGTGAAAGCTCCTCGCCAATCCTAATTACTTTGTGGGCCCGGTTCAGGAGTGTCCGGACAAAGGATAATAGTGTTGAAACAAACTCGATAGCTCGTTATGTTGTGTAGTTTTGAATTTGTGCCATTCTCGCCTATTCTCGCGTTGAAAGTAGCTGTGCTGCAGAGTTTAGTTCGGAACTTCCTTGCCAGCAGTACTGCCGGCACTCCAGGACTCCAGCGATGTACTGCGGCTGAAATCCTCATGAACTCTGCTCACGATGACACATGTACTTGGGGACGAATGCGGTAGTCCGAAGTTGCGCCAAATAAGGTCACGGAATGCGAGATGCTTCGCTTGCGGACCCATCAAGTCTGAGAGCTCGAAGGACAACATGCGGGAGGAAAGCACAATACTTGGACCTACTTAGGACCGGTGGTAGACCATATGGCCGCGGGATCTCAGTGTGGGTCACGAAGATAAAGAGTGCTTTCTTCGGAAAGTGATCAATGCATATCGTGCCCACCGGCATGAGAGTGAACCGTTTCGCTAAAGTTGAACTTCGGTCAGGAGATCGTGGTAAGGGATCAAGCCATCGTGATGGTTCCAAAGCCGGCGCAAACAACCACCTCTTGGCTCGATTAGGCAATTCAATCTGATCAGCGCGACAACAAGACGATCCGGCAATCCTAGGAAGCAAAACTGTGCAGCGGTATGTTTGGATGTTTGCTGAGCAGTGAAGCCTAAGAACATGCTGTTTAACGTCAAATGCCGGACCGAAGAGGCTATGATACAGCAGTCACCGCTTCATCTCCTCCGTCTACCATCTCCGCACTCCCAATGCCCGCTGTCGCCCTCGCCTACAGATCCTTCGGCAACATTCTGTCTACCGCCCAGCTGGTCATCAAGATTGTCCAGTTGTTGCCGAAGTGGCTCGCCCTCCGGCACATGGAAGGAGACTGAGAACGAGCTCAAAGCCCTAGGTGGTGAACTTGCACATCTAACGCTCCACCAAGAAATTGAGCCGGTGCTCGCGGCGCGTATTCAATAGGAGGTCGCATGCTGCCACCTGTTAATGGCGCGTTTCTTCGCCAAGATTAATTCGTCTCAAGGGTTCGTGCAGAAGGTTATTTGGGCTGTATCAGAGGAGAAGGAGCTTTCGGCTCTTAGAGCGCAGATTATAGACCGACGGTCTGCCCTCGGCGTTCTGGTGGGGCTCGTCAATTCGTGAGTCGTTGGACGTTCGACTCACACAGCGCGAAGGTTATTGATGAGCGGTAGTGGCGCCGGCGCGCTGGCCGCCATCCGAGATCGAGTGGAAACCGTCGGCAGTGGAGTCGTTGCTATCGGAGGCCAGATTGCCGCGGTTGGCCAGCAGGCCGCTGTAGTTCGCGGAGAAATAAGTCACGGGCATGATCTCATCCGCGACGTGCACGAGAGCCTCGCGAGGCAGTTTGCGAGCTACCAAGCACAGATCCTTTCCGTCATGTCTCACGTCCCCCACGGCCTCGTCGAACAAACCTTCATCGTACTTTCTCTGATGGGCATCCCGATCCCGATTTCGCTAGTATATTGCACTTGGTACGAGGTACGCTGCGGCCATTTTCGAAATCCCGGAGAATGTCTTTATTTCTGCCAGGTCCTGGACCAGATTCTGCGGTCTTATGCGCGCGGCCGGAGTGATCCTAGCACGGGTTACGTGCTGCGCGGAAGCTACGACATTGCTAGGCTCAGCGGCGAGGTGATCAAACCTTCTCAGCAACTTACTACGATAGTGAGGGCCGAGGAACATCTCCAAATGGGTGTTCAACGTACTTCCCTGAGTATTACTGAAGATGCTACAACACCGCTTCCAGAGGATATAGAAATATTCCGCCGCGCCCAGCTCACCCACTGGCTGCATTGGTCATCTTCGTTGGTGCAAGATTTAAAAGAGTGTATAACAGTCGAGTACACCTCAACCGCACACGTTGATGGGCCCCTAATGACCCTCCAGCGAGAAATGCGAAGAAGATGGGTAGAATATGAGGTTTTGCTACGATCGAAGATTTTCAGTTCTTGGACGAAGCCTGGCACGGTAAGTTGGTCGTTCTTGGAGATCGGGCACTTCAGCGATCATAAGTGCACATGTCTTAGACTCCTCATCCATGGAAGGCAAGACAGAGCAGAGTTCCGACGTTAGGCAGGGTTGATCAGTAACTGAACACGAATTCAAGTTGGGAACGGATGGCGTCCAAGCGACAGTTGCGCACCAAATACCGCAACCGAAACAGCGATTATTCGCTCGGAGTTGAACCAATTGTAGTATGCAACACCAAATATAAATTTGCGACCGCCTTTCCAGGAAAACGAAACCGCGAAGGGGAAGAGTTTGTCTTTGTCTTTGCATCGCCATCGGAAATGGGCCACTTGTTGATATCGGGTTGAGGTTGGACGAAGGGTAACCGGAAATCGTCTGAGAATTGATCACGGAGCACAGTCCTCCGGATAGTCGAGAAACTTGAGAGCCAGAGCAGTGCAGGTGCGCGGACGAGTAGATGGCATTTGATTCGTTGCATTCGCATAGTTCCGATGATATTCGCACCAAGGTTGACGAGGCGGTGGAGATGGCGATGGATATTGAACTTTAGTTGAGACGTTGAAGTTTTTACGAGCAGTGCCAGAGGGCCTGAGCTGTTGGGAGAATTTTCGAATTTAATTTCAGACCCAGCTGAAGCGAGAGGACTTTGAGAGGGATTTCTTATCACACTGGAGGGGGGAATATCGATGTTACCGCATTATGAAGGGAGGAAGGAAGAAGAGGCCGGCCGGCCACCTTCTCCTGTTTTGAGGAGAGAAATGTGTCACACCTTTCCCTGCCGAAACGTCTTCTAAAATAGGTACAGCGAGGATTCATGGGGAGGAAGTCACTACACCGTGTGTTTCAACATGCCCGAGATGCCCGAGAATCTGATCATCACATACAGTTGGGAATCGAAAATCGAACGGAAATCTGGGAAGTTGGAGGCCAGCCTATACTAGGATGTGTTGAATTTGGAGGCCAGCAGCCGGAGAGTGGACCGAATACACCGCGATCTGTGTGCCAGCGTTGAATTGTAGACGAACGACTTCGTGAGCAAGCGAGCAAGCGACCTGGAGCTTCGAATTCAGTGCTGATCGGGTGCTTTCGGGAAGTCCTAATGAGTTTTACAGGGGTTTCTGAAATTTTCTTCCTCCCACCTCTCGAAGTTCGTTACTACTCGCGCGCGCCGTCCGTCCACCCGCACTCGCCCCGTTTCTCACCCTCGTCGTTCCCGCGTACCCCACCGCACAACGCCACCTCCCGTCGTAGAACCGGTCTGCGCACACGCGGTGTGCATACCTTGGCGCACGATACGCGGCACCGACTTGTGGGTGATAAAGGTCTATAAAGGTACGTCCGCCACTATCCCCCTCCCCTATCCCCACCCTCACCTTCACCCCGGCGTTGGCGGCGCGGCGGTGTACTCGCTGTGCAAATCGAATGCCGGCGCGCGGGGAAGTACTTCCCGCTCTGCTGCGCTCTCGGCGCTCTCGCCTGGGCCCTTCAAGTTTGCCCCCGCGTACACCGCCGCGCCTGTACCCGCACTATCGTGGCGACACCGCCGAACGCCGAACCCCCGGCCCACAGCTGCAGCGCCCGCGCCGCGATTCGTGTATGCGGCCAGCAGGCTCGTTCCTGCAGTGCTTCCCATCGGCTTCGGCTTCGCGTGCAAGCGGCATCCGCGCCCGTGCGCCTCTTCCTTCATCCTCTCCACTCCACCCTACCTCCACCCCTCCAGACCCTTTCTCTCCTTTCTCCCCCCCACATACCGACCCGGCCCGCCCATGTCCGTACACACTCTTTCGAATACAATTCTTGGCAAACTACAAAAATGCTTACTGCGTGCTGCGGGATTCTCGTTAGCGCGAGTTTCATGAGTCGAACGCAAGATTTGTTTACCTCCATAACTCAAAACAAGCTTTCCAGGGCTGGGCGTGAAGTTCGCTAAAACGAAACGAGCCTGGCGCGCGGAGCTTTGAAAGAACAACTCAGCGAGTCAGCGTGAGCCTCGAATCAAAGTGATAAGAACGCCGTACAAACTCACTCAATCCAGTCCATTCTCGCAGGTTTAGCAGTATGCGTTGCGATTCGACTTGTAACCGGGCGGGCGGTAATGAAATTCGTACTCGTTCTCGGGTTTCTGGCCTTCCAAGCAGCCGCAGGGTCCATGCATCGTCGAATCTGGGTGCGCAAATCAAACCAAGGTCAGTATATTGAAATGAATGAAAAAGACATGCCTGGGCTCGAAATTCACCGCGTTCCAAGTCGCTGCTCGATTTATTACTGTCGGGGTCGGGACTGGAAGGAGGGACAGGAGCCGGGGTCATGATCTGTATATGCACATAATACGAATGAACACGGAGGGGGTGCCCGAAGAAAGAGGAAAGGAAAACTCACCCGATGTAAGTGTAGATATACAGATAGGTGAAACTTGAACCGCACCCGAATCGAGTCGTGCTGGTCCTGGTTGGCATTAGTCAAACAAACCTCCGAGTCGAAGTTGAGTGTTAGGCTGGGAGATTCGAGGTCAGTTCAAAGTCTGAATGAATGCAGGACAGACACACCGCGACTTGAACCTGAGGCAAGAATCCAAGATCGGTCAACGACGGTTGAAACAAGCGGCCGAGTTGGGTTCATTGCCAGTGTCCGCAGTCGGTCAACCCTCCGAATCCACATCCAAATGAGCGACGAACGTGACCCGAGTAGCCCGCGCTCCAAGCTTTGGGGACGCAGAGGAAATCAACCAAGGAAGATAATATGAGGTACCAGGTACATCTTGGCCCTTTGCGCACTCATAGTTAGTATACAAGTCATAAGTGGATGGATGCCCTTGACCTTGAAAATCGAAGGATTGGTTAGAGGGTATGAGGATAGCAATGGATGAAAACAAGGGTTTGAACTCGAAGCATCGTTCGATGGTTCAACCAGTATGGTATCGGGAGCATGTATCTGGTATGCGCCGGAATGAGAGAACAAACTCGAAGCTCACCTGGATTGAAAGCCCGGTCTATCGACGAGTGTTTGACGAACATTGTAGCCAGGTCGACTGTCTTGGTCGAGAGGGCTCGAATTGGGTACCAATTCGAACAAGTTGAACAGGTGCCGGTCACGGTTCTTGCAAGGTTCTACCTACGAAAGGTAAAGCCGTTTGCGCCTTTGTTCCTAGTACAGCCGCGAGAAGGGACATCCCTGCTCACGTAAAGTCATTTTTCCCATCGACGATCCCAGTTCGATTGGTGGTTCCAAACTCGCGGGTCACGCTCGTGACATAGCGTGATCATTGCGATCACCTGCTCGACGCCCCTTTCGCCCCGACCGCCACAATCCTCGAGCCTCATGCGACCGCCAATCTCCTTGCCTTGACGATACAGATACCCAATAAACGACCTTGAAGCTCGCATTTGCGCATTAACGCGCGGTAGAAACTCAGGTTCTGACCTCGCACCATTATTTATCTACTGGACGAAGAATGCCGCCGGGTGCACCTTACAACTCTTTCGTGCTACCCTACCGCATCCGTGTCGATGCATTCTCCAACTCAGTCGGGCAGGAGATAGTCCCAGCACTCCATCTCCTCAGCCACACCCACTCGGACCACATTACCGGTCTGCAAGCTAAATCCTTTGGCTACACCGTCATCTGCTCGCACGACGCGAAGGAAATGCTGCTACGCCACGAGGTCTACGCAGAACGTTCGTTGCATGAACACGAATATCGGGCCCAGGCGACTCGGACGTATTCCCACCTCAAAGTGGATCCGCTCATTTACCCAGATGGATCCATGTACTATACCGGCTCGAGAGATCTCTTGGTGCGTCTAACGTGCTCCTTTGTGGGAACATACGACTTAATTGGTCTTCAGAGACCGCTGCCTCTCAATACTCCCACTGAGATTGAGCTGGCAAACGACGAATCAGTGACTATTACACTGTTCGACGCCAACCATTGTCCCGGCGCAGTCATGTACGCTTTTTGTTCGCCCTCCATTTTTTCACGAACTGACGCATTTGCTGTAGGTTCCTGATAGAAGGCAAGAAAGGCGCCGTGTTGCACACGGGCGACTTCCGCGCGGAGCCCTGGTTCCTGGAGTCTATCACCCACAACCAGTTTCTCCAGCCGTACCTCGCCGCCGGTGACTCGCAGCCCGACGATCCCCTCGGTGGCAGCACCCTCGATGCCATATACCTCGACACCGCGTCCGTCATGTCGACCGTCGCGGTACCTACCAAGGAATTTATCCCATCTCCTCACCATGCCAATTAGGTCCTGACTGTACACTCATTAGGCCGCCGCCACCTCCGGACTGATCGAGCTCATGAAGCTCCTCCCCTCGACGACGTACTTCTTCATCAACGCCTGGACCTGGGGCTACGAAGATGTCCTCAAAGCCGTCTCCCGCGCCTTCCGCGCCCCGATACACCTCGACCGCTACAAGCACAACATCCTGACCAACGTCTCGGACCCCGCGTTGCGCGCGCTGGGGACGCGCGACGAGGCGGTCTCGCGCTTCCACGCCTGCGAACGGTTCGAGCGCTGCGAGTACGTCGCCTCGGCGGACCCCCGCGAGCGCTCGGGACGCACGCGCCGTGGGGCGGATGTGGTGTACGTCAATCCGGTCACAATGGGCTCGGAGCGCTGGGAGCGATATCGCCAGGAGACGAAACTGGCTATTGGACGCGGGGAGCGCACTACGAATCTGGTATGCTCGATATCTCTTGACGAATCATCATACTGACACACATCGCACAGCTCGTCCCCCTCTCGCGCCACTCGCCCCTCCCCGAACTCCAGGCGTTCGTCTCGCTCTTCCGCCCCCGGCGCGTCGTCCCCAACACGCTTATCCCAGGACTGCACGGCCTCGACTGGCGCGCCATCGACCGCATGTTCGCGCACTGCCTCGCCGGCCCCCCACCCACCGTCTCCCAAGGGGACCTTGACGTCGAGCTCCCGGACGATGGCCTGCTAGAGACGGAGGACACGGCGCTGCTGAATCTCGTCGGCGGCGCCGGCGCGGTGGGGCTGGCGGAGAAGTGGGCGGAACGGGGGACGCTGAGGAAGAAGATCGAGATGGTGCGGAGCTGGTTGGGCGGGCGCGAGCGGAAGGCGGTGGATCGCGTTTTGGAGCCCAAGCCTGCTGGGCAGCAGGCTGGTGTCGGCGGTGGAGGGAGTGGTGCACGTCCCGTCCAAGCACAAGCGCCTATTCGGCAGCAGCCTGTGGATAGCGAGGACGAGGACTCGAATTACGGTGAAGCGGACGACGCGCGGGGAAGGACGGCGCACTTACTGTTTGCGGGGCTTGCGGGGATCGAGGACAAACCGTCGGAGTGGGGGATTGTGTCCGCGTCTGCGACGCCATCTAGCGCGGGCAAGGGGAACAGCCCCCGCAAGTTTTTGGCAACGCCTGTGTCGTCGCCGTTGAGGTTTCCGTTGCAGCGGGGTGGGACGTCTCAGGAGGGGAAGAGGAAGAGGCGACAGATGGAGAGCGAGAGTCCGTCGCAGTCGCAGAGTATGGGCAATGGCAAGGGAAAGAAACGACAAATGGAGAGCCCTTCTTCTCAGCCCTCGGCGAAGCGTGCGCGCGTAGGCGGTGCGTTGGGATCGCCATTCGCGGAAAGGCGCCAGCGCTACGACGAGAGCGCTTGGCTGACCATCTCGAGTCCTCCGTCGCCGCTGCGCCCAGTGGGTAATATCACCGCCTCAGGCGCCCCGGCCGCCTCGTCGAGCAAGCTCCCCCCGCTCTCGGTACCCACCCGGTTATACAGCTATGACGGAAGCAGCAACTTGGGAGATATGGCTTCGTTTGCGTATACTCCCAGTAGACTTGGTGCTGCCGCGGACTCCCAGCCACATGCCGACACCTCATTGTCGATGTTCCCCTCGCGCAGGATCACGTCGCCGTCGGGCGGCGTGTACACCTTGTACGAAATTCTCCCAGCGTCGTCGCCTACCCCCACTCCACGATCCTCCCGCCACCACTCCGCACCTCCTCCCAGAGCCTCCCGGTCCCCACCACAATCCACCCCCACTCCCACACGGTCCCCGCGGCGCAGCAAGGATCCCATTGCCACCCATCCTGCCCCCAATCCCACTCCCACCTCCGCCCCGAGCCGCCGACGCTCCTCGCTCTTCAAAGGCCCCCTCACGCTCGAAGCCATCGAGGCAGAACGCGCGCGTCTCGCACAGCGCCTCCGCCTCCACGACCGCCTCCAGCGCGCCAGCCCTGCGCGCGTCGTCCCCGAATTCGCCAAGACACAGACAAAACTCAAGCATCGCCTGTTCGTCCTTGATAGGAAGCTGGGGTTCATGCGCGCGAGCGTGAATATACAATAGGGACAAGTACAGCAGCGGAAGTATGCACTGTCATGACGACTCGAGCTCGAGATTGTACGACGAGGGAGGCGCTCAGTGCCATCACGACTCGAGATTTTTCGACGCGGGGGAATCGGGCGAAGGCGGATGGGGCGGTCAGGAGGTGATGAGATGGGAGATATTCATAAGGTAAAGCCGTTCGCGCCGTTTGTTTCTGGCGATAATAAACAGCTTGGAACGACACGAGGGATTACCATTAAACATTAACAAGTGGGAATAGCGGGTATACGATAAAGAATTGGCACCACTTGTCTGGCCCAATGGAAAATAGAACGGAAAACTCCAGCAATGAGGTTCTCCTCCTTTCGAGCGACCCTGGAGCGCAGCTTTAACTCGCTTAGACCACGCCGGATCTTCTCGAACCGGACTACAACTTCATCCATTTCCGGACAGGCGCTGGGGTCATCCTGGCACATATCGCTGAGAAGGTCCTCCGTGAACGCGAAGCCTTTCTTGCCGGGAATCAACTTCCAGCCCTGTGTTCGATGTTTAGCAGAAAGCTCTCAATGAGATCAATGCACCCACCTGTGTATACCAAGGCCCTCCGGGCAATCCTGATACCGTCCGGGGAAGAAATTTATTAGCGCCCTCTGGGCGAGCCTACAGAGCCTGGGGAAAAAAAATTGGTGCTCGACGACCACCGTGACGACACTTCAATAGCTGTTGACCTTGCTGTTGACCCTATGACCTACACGGTGACCTTTCAGCGCCATGGACTCTCGACACGGACACCGTTTACTTTCACAGACGCAGAGCTGATAGGAGGTTTGATAAATGAATTCAACATCAATTGATGGCCGGTACAGCCGCAGGGAAAAAAGTAGCTTTCAATTACGGGTTTCAGACCAGATCCCTAGTCGGTATCAGGAAAAATAACGGCGGATAGAATTGCCCAAGCAATAGACATCGACGGGAAACGGATCGCATAGCTGGGCGGTCCGCCATTCTGGAACCGACTTGTCGCCACCCCACCCGGGATGTTCGAAATGAGGCCCAAGACCACTATATCGACGTGATAAGTTGAAGTCGACCATAAAGTACCTGACGGGCGAATATGTGTGCGTGGTTTGGGTCCGTGGCGGGCCTTGGACGTCTCGTCGCCTCCAAGAATGCCACGGGTTGGGCAGATAATCGAATCCGCGAAATAGTGCTGTGGAATCCACCATAAAACTGTCGAATTTACAATCCCAGGCAGGCGACACTCCATTCAAGAAGGAAAACGAGCCGGAAGAAATTTGGAATCTTCAGCACGTATCATTTCGTCAAAATTGCTCCACGACGGGATCCAATCCGGTTGATACCTGGGACGAAGACGGTATCCGCGTTCCAGCAACCATGGCTGGTAGTCGCGCCAAAAAAGTTCTCGGAATGCGAGATGCGTCGCTTGCGGACCGATTGAGTCTGAGAGCTGCTGTGTGTAACGTTCGTCGAAGGACAACATGGGGAGAGGAAAGAACAAGACGCGGACCCACACTGTAAATAATCCCTTGTCTCAAAAAGCGGCCATCAGGCGGCAAGTGCTACTCACGGAAGTGAGTTGCTTCGGCTTCTCGGCATTGTTTGATGGAACTGCCGTTCAAATGAGTTGGTTGGTTTCTGCAAGCTATGGTCTTGCCCGAGGTAATTCGGGGGACCACTGGCATTTCTTAGCTGACCGCAGGTACTGCGAGGATTTGTGGGGAGGAAGTCACTACACGGTGTGTTTCAATGTGCCCGAGATTCTTCAAGTTGTCGACTTCGACACTGCCGCTCGATTGAAATTTGGCAAAACGGCAACGAGATCCAGTCGGACGGTACTCGCATCCGGGGTGCGGCTCTCCTGTATTACTTTGAGACTGATCTTTCCACAGGAAAAAATATTTCGCTCACCATAAGAGGTTGCTGAGCTGAACCCAAGGCTTCACTCATTTTGTTTTACGCTAGTTCACTTGAAACTTTTCGGCCCTCTTGAAAGCCGATAAGCCCATAAAGTACATTTATTTTACAACACAACGACACAGTGCAATGAATGCGAGCGGGTTCCCCGGAGGAGACAGGTGATACACAAAATACATCATAACAATAATTTATTTTCGCGAAACCGAGCGCCGGTCTGAGCTCAGAAAATATCCAAGGAGAGGGAACGGGTATGGCCGGGCTGCCCGACGATAACCAACGCCCACACCCTACATATCTTCCTTGCTCTGCCAACGGCAGTTGTCGGGTGCATCTCCAACCAGGGAACCCACTGGCATACAACCACAGCGAGTCGCTCTAGACCATCGACGTGAAAACATCCGAGGAGCGAGAGAACTTGGCTGCGAGTCGGGTGAGGGAGTGGTTGAAACGAGGAGAGGTCGTCCACTGGAAGACCAGGACACCGAGCAAAGCGATGACGGAAATCCACACGGCGAATTTTGTGCCAAACTGCGTAGCCAGCATGTAGACGCAATTCATGAAGAAGACCAGGATGCCCCAGAGATTCAACGCCTGCGGAAGGGAGTATACCAACGCGACGAACTGAAACTTGAAGGTCGGCGACTGGATCGACTCGAGGTAATCCATCTAAATCAAGTTTAGACGCGCAACTGCCGAGATGGAGATGGCACTCACAGCGTCAGTAACACAGATTCCTTGCAACGGGTCAAACCTGTGAACCAAGAGCATCGAAAGGAGCAAACTGGCGACGAAGAGCGATGCCGAGGTAACAGCCAAAGATATACTGGGCGTCAAAGCGAAAACGAATGCTTGCAGACTATATGGGGTGGTTAGAGCTGTTGAATGTGCGGACCATCCAACGCTGGCTCACATCAACGCGAAGAATGCTATCTGCGACGCTCGACGCCAATCCTGGAGACAGCCAGTCACCATAGTTTTCCACTCCTCAATATAGACCATATGGTCAACAAATAGATCATCTAGTTTTGTGAGATATCTGTCGGAGGTCTTGAAGCTCAACCGAGACGCTATAGCCGAAACCCATCGGTGCTTGGTGGTCGGATCGTAAAGGACAGCTTGGTCTCTAGAAAGCCGGGAATATTCTTGGCCGTACTGTGTCAAGTATCTGTTTCGACCTAATTGCTGTTAGATAGTGATCCGAGCCGTGGGGCAACACGGTACATACAGATCAAGCTCCATATCCGAGCTGATTCAACGTATAAGATGGGCGGATCATAAGAGGGGCAATAAATTGGCTTACCGACAGTGCTGACGATGTTCCCGTCCTCGAGGTGATCTGAGATCACAAGGATAAGCTGTCTGGGGGAGTTTTCGATGATGCGTAAACGGACCTCGAGAATTCTTGAGAAGACTCACGAACGCCTCGCATTCCTGTTTCGTATATGGAAACGTCGAGACGCGGGAAGTCATCTGATCTGCCAGCCAGTGAGCAATGGGATACTGGCAGGTGTTGATTTAATTAAGTACCACAGATGGCATACGTGAGGACGCAGAGGAGGGAGTCCAGGGCACTGGAGGGAAGGCTCATGTGCATCGGGAAGAATTCAACATGTCCCCAGTAAAGTTCCTCGAGGCAGAGATCTGGAGTGCAATTTAAGCGAGACAATGGCAAGAACGAAGGATGCTGACTGAGTTGCGAGACCGAAACGACGGGAGGGAGGCCGAGAGCGTCGGTGTCGATGTCGTCCATCCAAGACTGTGCGCGAGTGTTGTGGTCAACAAAGTAGTAAGCGCATCCTTCCCCCTCGATTTTGATAAAGAGCTCGAGATGCTCAGAAATTGGGAAGTTTTTGCCGGCAGCGATGTCCTCTATTTTTTTAATCCAGTGGGTGACCTTGTCGAGCGTTTCCGGCTGGTACAGATATGCCTCTGTAACAACGCTAGGCGAACCCCGGCGAGAAAAGTAAATCTGTCCCTCTGGATGGACGTGAGCAGACCAGTTCGGAGGAAGGTAAGCTGGTCTGAAGGTGCATTAGCACAAGAGTGGGTTTCCTTCGATTGGGCGGCGTACTCGGGCAGCCGAGTACCAATAAACATTCCGGACGAGATTTTCATGTGCAGCGGCACTGCGCTGTAAAATAAAATAAATGAGAAGTCTGAGCACATTTGGAGCCAGGAAATACCTACAATCCACTCCTGTCATAGCGTCCCGTGGCGTTGGACGTTGTGGGTCGTAAAATCCCCTCGGATTTCGTGTCGGTGACCACGGTAGCGAGTCCGTTGCCGGCAAATTTGTCGGAAATTTGGGCTGCCATTTGTGGGGATCACGAAAATACAGGAATACAGGAGGCCGAACGAGAGAGTCGGTGCTCAAAATCGGAACGTATTTCAGAGCTTTAAGCAGAGACGCTTCGCTTAATGGAGTGTGAACACAGCGAAAATGCTATGCTCCATAAGCTGTCGGTGGAGTTCCGGACAGAATGTGATGCCACCGGCGGTATGGGATCCTTAGCCGCGCCGTAGATACGCACGTCGTCTGGTGTCAAAAGACGAGCGAGATGAACGAGGTCATCAGAAGAAAATATGGCGCTCGCGCGCTTACTAGTTATTCAACTTACTGTATGTTAGCGCACCCACCACCATGGGATTTTCCGACAAATCTCACCGCACAGCCGGATGCGGAGTCCGTGAGGAGGTGCGCAGCAGCGCTCCTGGAGTTTCGGGGACCGGTGGGTACAAGCAGGAAGTGGAGAAAATTGCACGGAGCGAGGCCATCTCCGCTGGCAGATTGACATCTAGCCCGCGCCCGGGTGCGAATGATAATCGACAGACGGGAGTTGCTGTCGGCTTCGAGACCTTGGCCTTATGGCTAGTGGACCGCCCATCTATGCGGTGCGTCTGGCGGTGTCGGGTCCGGCAGTGCAGCAGATTTTCGAGAGGACGTCAGGGCGAAAATCGTTCGTTCATCTGCTTCTCGGTAGAGTGGGTACAGCAACCACGCAACTGAGTCTCATTCGCAGTTGAACATCGAAGGCAATGTAACGCAAAACAGGCAGGGCGCAGCGCGGTCCGCCTACGGCCCGCTGGGAAATTGAGCCGATGATTGCTCACGGCAATCAAAAATGGCCGAATTTAGCCAAAGCTCGCTTGCTTCAGACGCCCAACCAGCGCTGAACAAGGATCGTTGCCGCTCCACCCCTTGTTCATCGTACACTCTGTATTCTATCAGACCCCGTATACACCTTCACATCCAGGGTGATCGGAGTTTGAACAGCTTTCTTTGCAAAAGGTGTATATAAACGCCAACCTCTTACTTCCTAGTCATTCCACCCGATCCAACCAGCTTTTTAACTCCAAAAGAGTTGTAGAAATCTCCTCTTCCGAATCATTGACCATGTCCTCTGACCCGTATGATTTTTCCATCTCGATCGTCCTCGAATTCTGATCGTTCGATTAGAAACTCCAAGATTGAGAACAAAGAGGCTGCTGTCGCTGGCGCCTCGGTCGCCGAGTCCGAAACGCAGCCTGGGTCTCCCGCCGAAACCTCCCCTGCGAAACCAGACATATTCGCAGATGACGATGACCCCGAGTGGCTTGAGCCTCCCCTGGCCCCACTGTTCGTGTCTCTACATTCTCAGTGTCATATGTGCTCACCTTCCTCTCAGTGACCGTCCTCGCGGCAAATCGACTCCCTCCACATCCGGTCCCAGGGGAGGAAGCGGCCCTCGGCCACCTCCCAGTGGTCCGCGCAAAGCGGCGGCCGAAGATCAGGAGTTGTAATCATGTTGAACGATTGTGAAATACTTATAAGTTTGATGTCTTATGCCACCGACCTCAGTTCTGTCGTCTCGTACACTCTTAATTACCATCATAGACCTTCCAAAGTCGATATATTTTCAGAATACCACCGTATCCTATGCGATTTTTTTTACTCCCGCGGATCCAAATCAAGATTGAAAATTTAGACCCGTCGATCGATCGAAGGGTTTAGCGCTTTAGCTTAGGCGCGTGCGGGGCTTTAGAGCTTTAGTCAGAAAGCACTCAACGCCACTTTGCTGTTCATTCTCCCCTTCATCCAACAGCTTCGCACTGCAGTCGGCTGTTGAGCTACAGCTCCCTTCGTACTATAAAGCAAGCAAGTCAATGGTCGACTCAGTCCAACTCGAATACACCTTTCCCCAAGATGGCCGATGATAACATGTTCGCATTTCCGCCTCTTGAGACCTCCTAGTCACTAATTTCTTTCTAGAACCAACGTGTCGGAGACCCCGAAGACAGATGCGGGCACCACTCCGGAAACAACCCAAGACGACAAGAACCATCCTCAGAGTGTACCGGAGGCGAAAGAGCCCGAGAAACTGGCCTCCACTGTCCCTCAGGAAGTCGAGTCGACCAAGGACACGTCTTTCGATCCCGAGTTCGACTTCCTGAGTCGCCCAACGCCACCGGGGTAAGAGATCACCATGCTCCTTGCGCTCCGAGTTGCTAACCGATTTTTGCAGCGATAAGCCTCGGGGTCAGAAAGGTGGTTCGGCTGCGGGCAATCCCCCTCCTTCATCCACTGGCCCGAAGCAACCCCCTCCCTAAGTGCTGCCAACTGCGAGCGTATCGGTTTATAGTGGCCTTGGATTTTTGAATACACTGGCGTCCATCTTTCCATATTTCAGTGCGCACGAGGGCATCGATCATTCGATTCGAGACGAAACTTCAAGTTGAACCAAAGCACTTCCGCGTCATCCAGCCCAGCAGACTGGCTAGCATCGTATAGCTGCGCCAATGAAAATTCGCGACGGAAATTCTTTCGACCAATCGAAGGCAATACTGGCGCCAGTACGAACAAGGTTCTACTCAGAGCAAGTATCAGTAGATGTTCCAGGGTCGAAATTGAATTGCAGACAAATACACAAGGAATACAACGACGGACAGTTTTGATTCGAGTTAGAGTATACCTCACCTTCGTCACTTAGTTACTTCGCGTAAGTTGACGGATCTTTATGGCGTTCAAAATGCACATTTAATAAATATCAATCTTTTTGGACTTTTTTCAACATTTATCCCTCTTTTGACTCTAAGTGTGCATATCCCTCTCTCTAAATGGTCCTGAGTTGTGTGGAAGAGGGAGATGAATTTTTACACCTTTTATCTCTCCCTACTTTCGGGTGTGCTTGGCATCCCGATACTTTTTCACACGGAACTTCATCCCGATACTTTCTGAACCGAATTTTTATCCCGATACTTTCTGAACCAAAAATTTTTTATCCCTCTTTTTCCAGGAAACAAAATACATCCCGATCTTTTTCAGGTAGAAGGATTTTACATCCCGATACTTTCCGATCTTCTCTCCCTTTCTTTCGTGGTTCGAACGCGCAACGTCACAATCACATGAAGAGTGACTCGGGCCGCGGTCCGAAACACGAACTGAGCAACAAAATTAAATTCGATGTAGTGTATCATAAAGGGTGGTAAGTGTGTTTAGGCGGTACACAGACCAAGACTCTGATGGAGAGTGTCAACACTGGCCCGAAGAGCGGCACGAAGGGGCTCCTCCGCCTGCAAAAGTTTCAGCTCTTCCACCGCCTCGTCCACCAGACGTTCCTCCCGCATGAAACTTGGTATTCCCCAAAGCCAGGTTACTGTCAAATCCTGACAGTCTTAATCCCTCTGCACTCATTTTCATCAGTACTGAGCTACTTAGTATGCTCCTTTGCTCCTTTACTCTACACTTCTTTGCTACCTTACTCTACCCTACATATCTGAATTTAATGTTTGCCATTGAAGGCCAAAGCGGTCAAATTCCTGCTTGCAATGAGCTGTCCCAAGTTGTCTTGCCGTCCATAACTCTTGCTGTTGTCTTTCGATCATGATTAAACTATATCGGACTACATTAACCTCGTACTCAGTCACCGCTCACTCGGAGATCGCGGCCCGAGTCACTCTTCACATGATTGTGACGTTACGCGTTCGAACCACGAAAGAAAGGGAGAGAGAAGATTGGAAAGTATCGGGATGTAAAATCCTTCTACCTGAAAAAGATCGGGATGTATTTTGTTTCCTGGAAAAAGAGGGATAAAAAAAATTTGGTTCAGAAAGTATCGGGATAAAAGTTCGGTTCAGAAAGTATCGGGATGAAGTTCCGTGTGAAAAAGTATCGGGATGCCAAGCATACCCGAAAGTAGGGAGAGATAAAAGGTGAAAAATTCCATCTCCCTCTTCCACACAACTCAGGACCATTTAGAGGGAGGGATATGCACACTTAGAGTCAAAAGAGGGATAAAAGTTGAAAAAAATCGAAAAAGATTGATATTTATTAAATGTGCATTTTGAACGCCATAGATCTTTGTGACTTTGATGAAAACCTGTGAATCTTCGTGACATTGGCATGTTGTTGCGAAAGTTCGTCACTTAACTCGGCACGTTCAAGAACCCGGAAGCATCGGCCATCACTGTTTCTTCAACGCACGGCCGGGCGGGTTTTTCATATAGATACCTTACCCTAACACTAACTTTAACCATAACCCTAACCACTAACCTCTAACCACCCTAACCACCTAACCCGAACCTCTAACCAACTAACCAACCAACCCAAATCCTTAACCACCTAACCCGAACCCAACCGGCCATGCTCGGCACAATGCTGATACCTATCACTTCATGATGCGCAGAGCAGTTGACAACTCACGAACTTTCCCAAAATCATGCCAATGTCACGAAGATTCTCAGGTTCTCATCAAAGTCACGAAGATCCCTCAACTTACGCGAAGTAACTAAGTGACGAAGGTGAGGTGGACACTTCGAGTTATACAGCACTTTGATCTGAGCGCCTTGACATTTTTCGGGTGAGCATAGACGACCATTTCCGGCGTGATACCAGCGTTGAAGAGGTAGAAACTCCCCCCGCGGAATCGGTCTCGACGTCCACTTTCTTCCCCTTTATGAAATGAACGTTTCAACCAGCCCCAATGTTCCGCATTGAGGAGCCAACCCCAGCTCGTGCCCTGCCACCCCGTCACAATGCACCACAGAATGAGGCCGCCGATGAAGACTGAGACGGTTCCAACCAGTATGCGCGTTAGCAAGCTGGACAATTGAAAGCACATAAGGGAGAAGGCGATACAAAAGAGTGTCGTCCTGAATAAAAAATAAATTTAGACTCTGCGCGCGTCCAGTCGAAAAGAATATGCTTACGACCACATCAACAGGGCGTATGGCAAAGAATATAAAATCGCTAGTTTCTCTAACCCCATTTCTGAACGATAATTGAACATAAACCATGACTGCATGGGCGGTGCAACTTCCGACACTCCAACTGGACTCAGAGGACTCACTGCATCTGCCGGTGTCATTTTTTCACGATTGCGGTACTGTTTCACGAGCAGCAGACCCAACATGATACTGCCAATACTCGACAGGATGGACCGGATCCTTAAAACGTGGAGGACGGCAGCCTGGGAGCCGCTACGTGGCAGAAGACGACTACAGAATTCTATCTCCCGACGGTAAAGTTGTCCACCCAACCCAGTTCATAGCCGCTGCGACCGGCAATGTATGTTTGGAAATGAGCATCGCGAAGTCACGTCGGATCTGGTTCTCGACGGAGAAATGTCTCCAATGCCAACATCGCTGCAGGGCGTCGACCGAAGGATGGAGGGAATGGTACGCTGGTAGAAACGTGGCGGAGAAATGCACTCGACTGATTGACATATTTGCTAGCGAAAACTCGAATTGTAGAAGCAGATATCGGATCTTCACATGGGCGCCCGGACCGTTCACACACCTCTCTTGTGCCGTTTTGTGGAATTGCAGGATGTCAGCCATGGACGAGGGTGGGACTGAACTCTTCCGTCGCGTCCACCTTTTCACGACAAGCACATTGGCCGGTAAGCAACCTTTTCTTTCTGATCAAGTTAATTATCACACCGAAGAAGGAGAAAAGGCAATATTCTCGCCAAGGAGAAGAAGTCAGTCGCCTTACCCCGTTGTGAGGGGAGGAAATGGTCATACCTTCCCCGATACGTCCTCCAGATGGAGGACAGCGAGGGGTCGTGAGGAGGAGGCGGAAATATCAGGGCTTTACTCGATCGACGGCGTTGAGGCATAGAATAAATCCAACCGACAAGTAGTCTTGCTGTTCCTCATGATTCGACAACCTTTGGGGCTTTTAATGGTTAGCCGCAGATTGAATAAAATATGTTCTTGTCAACAACCCTCGAAAAGTAGTTGACCCGATCTTGAACTCACAGTAATTGATGTTTTCAACATGCCCGAGATGTCCGAGAATCACAATGGGAGTTGAAATCGAAAATCCGGGAACCTAGATCAGGCCCAGAGGAATGTTGGACGGCAACCTATACACGTTTGGCAGCCAACAGCGGGAGAATGCATCGAGTACACCGTGGGCCGTTGAAATTTTAAGTACTCTCTTGACGGTAACTTGAGGACAGTCCGCAAGCAGAGGTCTAAGCGACTCCCGGTTCGCGACAAGATATTGACAATATATCGACGACGGGGGCAAACTTCGTCACACGAATTTGAACCCTCCACTCCGACGAAGTTTTTCCCATTCCTTCCTCGTCTTGACTTGACTCATCCACATGGCGTTTTCATCCTCCATCAAAATCTCACCGGTTCCCTTCTCTTCCTCCAAATTCTCTGTAACAACGAACAGCACTCGTCCTGTTCCCTTGCTCTCGGATACAGTTAACGGGGAGCACATCCCGATCCAGTCCCTCGATTGCAGTGATGCCACTCTCTCCTGAAATGAGGCGCGTCTAAGAGTGCAGCAGTGTCCGAATGCCTCCCACATTGGATGCGATGTGGAAATATGATACCGATGAGAGTAGTATCAAGCCATCGCGATGGTTCCAAAACCGGCGCAAACAACCACCTCTTGGCTCGATTAGGCAATTCAATCTGATCAGTGCGAAGGCGATTCGGCAATTCTTAGGATGCGCCGATGGTTCTCAATGTAACTGCTAGGGTGTACTCTTTAACCACCATGGATTCAAAAGTTGTCACCTTTGAGTCCTTGGGACAGCATCATCCTAGCACCCTAGCAATACGTGCGGAATGCGAGTGGAATTTGATCGCATCGAATAATTGTTCCCACGGTTCAATTTTTAGCGATCTCATTCTGGGAGGCATTTGGGCGCCACCAGCAATTCACTAAGAGATATATCAAGCCTTACTGTCTTCCTAATCAACTCTCACTCAATTGTAAACCTCCTGAAGTTGCATTGGGCCAAAGTGAATCCCATGATGATTCCCATCCAACTCAGCCAAGCTGGTGTACGGTGTTCATTTAAGTGTGCTAGGTTCGTTTTACGCGTCCTTCGGGGACTGGAAATCAGAACATAGGCAGCTCGAAAACTTGGCAAGCCCATGTACCCCGAAAATTCCGGCGGGGGTTTCTGGAGAAACCCGGTTTCCCGATAACACCCAAACTTTCAAGGAGGGTTTCTCCGGCGGGGATGTTTAGGTGCTTGCAAATTAGTTGCAATCTGTTGCATTGCAATTTGCATTATATTGAACACCGACCCAGCTCTCAGACCGGGGCCCAAGCCCGAGCCTTGGGCTTGGCACGTCGTGGCTGGGCTCGGGCTTGGAAACTCTCTGCTCAAGCCGGCACCCAAGAAGTGGCACTTTCATCCAGGTAGGTGCAATCTGGGAGACCTGCCACTCTGGATATGAGGCTTCGGGTCCTGTGGGAGTGAACCACAAGTGGGAGACTCAGGAACACGAGAGAACGGTGGAGTGTCTCCGTGTTCAAAGGGAAGTATTCTAAGGTAGGCTAATCTACTGGTGCTTAAATAGACCACCGCTAACTACGGAACGAGTCAGAACGAAACTGGGACTATGGAATGAGACCACGCGCAAGTAGTAGGCGGCTGCGAGAGGGCGACTGCGGTGGCCCGAGTGCCGGAACCTTACGCTGGAACATTGTAAAAGGGGGCAGTATGAACATGAACATGAACTCAAGCCGCTCGTCCAGAAACAAACTCACAAGCCACTTGAAATTCCTCATCCAACCATGATGAAAGCAGCCTACATCCTCGCGGGAATTATCTCCCTCGCTACATTGGTCCTCGCGAGAAACTGCACCCCTGGGCTCATCTACTGTGGATCCACCCTCACCGCCATAGGTATTTCCTGTTAAAATGATGGTATTAATTCTCACCCGCCTTCAGCTACTGGAAACGCGTACCAGGGCCAGATAGACCAAGCTCTCTTCGCCGCCCGTGTGGTGGAGGTGGACAAGGGCCAAAGCGACCTATTTTTCTGTCAGGGAGGGACTTCGGGTGTCATATCGTACGTCGCGTCGTGCGCTGTGGGACAGTGTGTCGACGGGGGATCGGGCAAGAACGACCATTGCAAATGAGGTGGAAGAATATGTGGACCCGGTTCAGGAGTGCTCGGGGCGGCTTGGACAAAGGATAATAGTGTTGAAACAAACTCGATAGCTCGTTGTGTTGTGTAGTTTTGAGTTTGTGCCATTCTCGCCTTCGCGTTGAAAGTAGCTGTGCTGCAGAGTCTAGTTCCCAACTTCCTTGCCATACGTTTCGCTAAAGTTGAACTTCGGTCAGGAGATCGTGGTAAGAAATCAGGCCATCGCGATGGTTTCAAAACCGGCGCAAACAACCACCTCTTGGCTCGATTAGGAAATTCAATCTGATCAGCGCGACAACAAGGCGATTCGGCAATTCTTAGGAAGAAGGGAAGCAAAACTGTGCCGCGGTATGTTTGTATCTTACCCGAGCAGTGAAGCCTAAGAACATGCTGTTGAACGTCAAATGCCGGGCCTAAGAGGCTGTGATACAGCAGTGGTGCCCTCACCGCTTCCTCTCCTCCGTCTACCATCTCCGCACTCCCAATGCCCGCTGTCGCCCTCGCCTACGGATCCTTCGGCGACATTCTCTCCACCGCCCAGCTGGTGATCAAGATTGTTCAGTTGTTGCGCCGAAGTGGCTCCCCCTCCGGCACATGGAGGGAAACTGAGAACGAGCTCAAAGCCCTGGGCAGCGAACTCGCACATCTAACGCTCCATCAAGAACTTGAGCCGCTGCTCGCGGCGCGTATTCAACAGGAGGTCGCGCGCTGCCACCTGTTAATGGCGCGTTTCTTCGCCAAGATTAATTCGTCTCAAGGGCTCGTGCAGAAAATTCTGTGGGCTGTATCGGAGGAGAAGGAGCTTTCGGCTTTCAGAGCCCAGATAATTGAGCGGCGGTCTGCGCTCGGCGTTCTAGTGGGGCTCGTCAATTCGTGTGTCACATCGAAACATAGTACTTATCTTGTGTGGGTACTAATGAAGAGCAGTGGTGCACTGGAGGCCGTGCGAGCCCGCGTTGAGGATGTCGGCAGCCAAGTCCGGGTCGCAAGTGAGAGTTTGTCACAGCAGCTCGCCACGTACCAAGCACAGGTCGTAGGGGTTATTGCCCACGTCCCTCATGGAATATCCGAGCAATATTTCACGGTGCTCTCGCCTACTGGCGTCCCGATTCCAATCTCGCTTTTGTATTGCACCTCGTACCAGGTGAGTTGTGTGCGCACTATTCACCGAGATCTAGTTCTAATTATACTTTTGTTCTTAGGCTCTAGACGTGATCCTGAAAGCATATCTAGGTGGCCGAACGGAGGATGGGAGCCAATATGTGGAACGCGGCTTCTACGAGATTGTGTCCCCCGACGGCAAGGTCATTCTGCCTCCGCGGTTTGGAGCCACGATAAGAAACGACCTCTGCCTGGAAATATGTATTCTGAAGACGGTCCACTACTCCGGAGATTTCTGTCCTCAATGTGGGATTGCCTGCAGAACTAACTCAATTGGTTGGAGCCAATGGTTTGTGGCCACTTACATTAACCTCTGGAAACGGTGTTTACATGAAATTTCTAGCCAAAACCCTGATTGCGGAGCTACATTCAAGACAGTTTTAAAGCCTTTTGATTTTGGTCTACCGCCTCTGATAAAGCTACCGCGAAGCTTCATTGAGGCCCTTAAACTACGGTGGGTCGACACCGATTCAGAATTATTCCGTCGCATTCGAGTCCTGGCACTACGATGGCCTTCCGTCGGACGGGGCAACAAGTTTTGGACTGGTTGTGAGGAGCTCGTAAGTTGCTAGCAGTTAATTGTCCGTCTTGTTACTGAGAACTGTCTTCAATTTTTCAAGAAATCGGTGAAGTTGGCACAAGCAGCCCAGTGGCGAGACCCGCTCCTACGCCGCTGGAGTAGGAAGATGAAGCCGTGGAAGACCCCGGAGACTTGGAGAGATTCAGTCGAAGATGGTTTGTAACTCTCAGGCCCGTGAGCAACTTCAAGGCGGCAGGAGAGCGATGGTAGTTGGCAAGAGCGTGTTTGGTTGTGATCATTGGCAGGAGCTACGTACCGGGCGTAGTGAGCAGTGCATTCATCGCCTTTTCTTCCCATCTTGCGTGATTCTCTGTTGACACACGAGAGCGCGGAGTTGAAGACGTTAGCCCAGCGCGCATGCGGTTCGAATGGATCCGAGGTTGGAGCTATTTAGTCCATGGTTTACTTCTATCAACATGTACCAAACATGTCGCTGTGCACCGCGCGGGCAAGAGTATTCAAGTCCGTGAAAAACTCACTTAGGCCGTATTTTCTGAAAATGACCATATCCTCCTTTCCGGTAATGATCTCCCACCTGTTACATCGAAATCGGCTCGGCGAAAGCCGATCGCCGCCAAAAATGCTGAACTTGGATGGTTGAAATTGTTTATTTGTCGCAGACTGGCCCCTAACGTCCTCAACACCCCTGATAGCTTGGTATTTTTCTCGATGGAAATTCCACCTAACTCCAGTCCCTGAGGTCGTATGTAAATACAGCAGCTGAAACTCGTGTAATGCTAAGACGGGATTAATGTATTTTCAGGCTTTGAGGGTGTACTCTCGGCACCGTCCGAAGAAGACTTGGTGGAGAGGCAAACTGTTTTTTCTTCGGCCTCACGGCTGACAAACCCTCCCTGCCTCCGGTCACGAATGTGCTCAACGCGAAATGAAGGAGAGCATGAGCTGATCACACCGGCACTGAAGAGGAGAGACACATAGAGATATAACTAGCGCAAGTACGCGTCCAGTCTAGGTAGCCATAGTCGGTGTATCAATAGTTGAGGTAGTGGAAGAAGAAGAAAGATATCATGTTGCGTGGCCGCGTCGGCTCTATAGGTAGCTGGAGTCGCGGTATCGGATTGGAGTTGAAGAAAGGTCTCGTTGCGTTGCGTTGCGCGGCCATGGACGTGGTTCATTGGTGAATATATGTATAAAAATGATGGTAGGAGAGGAAAGTGGTTTCCACAGTCGAACGAGTGTCCACGGAAGACGGAGCAGAGTTTCGACCGCGCTGATTCAAGGGCGTTCTTCAGTTGAGAACTCGAGCCATCGAAACGAAAGCGAACCGCGGCTAGCGAGGGGAGCGTTTGTTCATTCGGAAGCTTAAGGGCGTGTCTTTGCATCATCGGAATGGGAAGCGGAATAGGAATAGGCTTGAGCTTGAGGTGTTATTTGATATCGCGTTGAGCCCGGAGCCAAAGGACAAGAATAAAGGGCGCTGAGGACGATATTTGGCCGTGTAGGTACAAGCGTCACCAGAGAATCTCCTGACTTGTGAAGAATCCACTCGGTGAAACTTAAACTGGGCGAATGCACAGAGGGCCTTGAGTCATTGCATCCAGCTTTGGTACATTGGAGATAGAGTCGTTGAGGGTAGCCATGAGAAGAAACTTGAGAGTTTTCCAGAGGGTTTCTGCTGTGGCGGTGCCAAGTCAACGTCGGGCGACGTGTTCATATGCGAAGGCGACGACGCTGGCGGCGCGTTGCATTGCGTGGATGCGGCTTCAAGGACGTGCAATTCAGCATTCGGGATACAGACCTCGTTACCGTTCTCTAGCCAATTTAATAATAATAAAATATGTACGAAAAGCGCACCATAGTTCCTCCCCACATCGATACCAAAGGACGAGAGGCGCATAAGACTCCTTCCCGCCACATCCTGACGCCTAACCCCTCAACCGACCCAATCTGACTCACAACCGAACAAATATTCATAGCAAAAGTTGCTGCGCTCCGATGAACGCGGTAAAGCCATCGAGGGCTCCAGAAAGACCTCCGAACGCAAGTACGCATTTTTTCAGGCATTTGAGGACCGCGATTTGCGGGTAGGATGAGAGTCGAGGGAGAAAGGTGTTGCTTACCAATCGCGGCTCAAAGGGATCTCCTCTGTTCCACGATGCCGTCGAAACGAGTTACTCGCCGCCGCGGGCGTGCACCCCACGCAGACGACTCGGACGACGACGAAATCGAGCGTGGCAAGCGCAGACAGACAGCGACTCGCACGACTCGGCCAGCGACACAGACGACTCGGACTCGGACTCGGAGCCTGTCTCCCGCCACCTCACCCAAACCACATCCCACAGCCCAGATGCAGACGAGAAACCCGCACCCTTCTTGCTGCAACCCCCGCCGCCTGGGCCGACATGGTCGAACGACCCCGCCAGTCTCCCCGTCCTCACTTTCGGCGAGCTAGATGCCTCATGCCGTTCGCAAGGTTCGCATGGCCGAGCCAGAGCCACAGCAGTCGGACGACGAGGAGGACG